>JBBMOC010000014.1:2201195-2415119 GCA_037975185.1 Centropyge bicolor
GTGGGGTGGGCTGGGGGGGGGTAATGATGCTTAATTTCTGCGGCGGGGCTGGCGGGATTGTGCTGAGGCATGAAAATAAAAAATTAACAGAAAGACAAAAGCACCATCGCATCGCTTAAAAGTAATTATCTCTTGTGTATCTCCAGCATGAAGAGGAGCATTAAAGAGTAGATCGTGGCACTGGAAATTGGAAATGGAAAAGAAAGAAGGTTCTTAAGAAGCTGTTCAGTGTCACAACTACCGCTGTATAATTAGCAGATTGCAAAGCAAGTGCAACAGGGTCATGCTGGCTGTGTTCACCATGGGTTGCTACTCTAACATCCCTAACAGGGCTTGTAGACAAGGGCAATAAGAAGCAATAGGCGTTGGTTAAGTTTTATTTTCAGCACGGTGGAACAGGGTATTTTGAATTATAGAGGTATGTAAAGTATTATTGCAGAAGACTGTGATGCGCTGCCACATCCCAGGGGCTGGATGAAGATCACATATGATTCTGTTTTCCTGCTCATTCGGCCCTCGCCAGACTCGGCCCCATTGAAGGCAGTTACAGCAGATTCTGTGCATTGGTAAATCTTTAGAAGTTTGCAAACGTCTGTGAAATGCATATCGCTTTGTGTTCCCCTCACAGGATTGTAAGTCAAGGACAATGCTTCTGAGACTTAAAGGAAGCTTTCAGCGATTGTAAAGAAACAGTGGGAGCTGTGAGTAGCTTCGCCTCGGGCGGCCGCTAGCTGTTAGCATTTACTCCCTGTCTTTCTTACAAGACAGACTGTATTTTCATTGCTATAAATGGATTTGGGGAGATCGCACATCATTATATTCGTGCGATGGCGTGCTTCGGGGGAATGTATAGGCTATTCTTGCCTTCCGAAATGGAATCTTCCTCATGCAATATGTCATCGTGAGTACTCTTCTTCCTCTGCTGTCGTAAGGCGTACATTATATATAAAACAGCGGGAAGGCTCCACACGAACACACACACTGCAAGTTTCTATCCCAAACATGTCAAAGAGTGAGAAGGGAGTCAGGATATCATTATGTGGTCTTTATTCAAAGTAATGAGGCCAGTGAAAGGATATGTGTGTGCGGCACATATGTGTGGGGGAGTCGCAGATTCTATGCATGAGTAGACGTGTTTATGTTTCGCAGAAGGAGGTCAAGAAATAAAAAAAAAGAAAAAGAGAGATGGGAAAAAGAGAGAGCGGACTAATGCCTGGCCTGCTGGCTGGCTGACTGACACACAGATGTTGGGACAAATGATCCTGGCTGATGGCAGGACTGTGAGCTGATCCAGGACCGCTGGACATCATCACTGAACCGCGTCATCCGAGATCATTCGGTCGTTTAAGTGTGTGGAAAAAAATGTGAACTGTACATAGTATGTGTGAACATCAAATCAATAATGTATGACTGACACATTCTTATACTTAAAGCAGTTAAGGAAACTTGCAGACTGCTTTGACCTCTTTCTCGCAAGTGACACTTCATAAAAGGAAAGACCATTTCCCATTGTCACAAACACAATGTTGTCACAGCACTTGTCTCTCTTCTGCATGCAAGTTTTTCCACTTTGTCGAGAAAATCAGCTCGGTTAGTGTCAGACCGCAAGAGGAAGGAAGGAAAGCTGTTTGTATCCTGTCTGCGTGTGTGTTGTTGGCAGCGTGCCGATTATAAGGAGATTATCAGGTGCACATTGCTCTGACAGGTGCGAAGGGAGTCAGAGGGAGGTGTGAGACAACAGAAAAGAAGTGAGACACAGGAAAGGCCTGATTTCTTCCCACCTCCTCTCCTCCTTCGTCTCGCTGCTGCTCTTTCATCCTCCGTCCCCCCGTTGTCCAATCTGCCGCTCTGTTTCTGCTTCTCATTCCCGATCGCTCGCCCTCTCTCGCTCTGCTATTTTTCTCCACGTTGCGTAGTCGCCGTCTTTGCTGCTGCGAGGGGCGAGTTACTGCAACTTCCTGTCTGTCTCCCATCTTGGGTTTCAGAGGCGACGGTGGGATCTGTGGCAAGCTGCCTTCCTGCTGACAGCTCTGGCTTTGGGAGGCGACAGTATTATTTCAGACGTGTTAATGAGCCACACTATCTATTAGTCTGTCAGTCAAAGCTGATGAAACCTGTTTATGAGCTGTTATTGTTTCTAGGCACAAGGCGCGATGTTGCATTTGCAATCACCAAAAGTCTCATCCCCGTTTTTTCCCCCCCCCACCTCTCACCAGCGTTGCTTTGTTTCATTTCAAGTCACAGCTTGCGTTGACCTATCTTTGACTCTGAGGTTTGGATTCAAATCATTTCCAAGTCTGTTACTGCCAGCGGACTAATAAGGGTGCCATAATTTAAGGTCAGAATTTGGAAGTCAAATGCGATGCCTCAGATCCCCATTGGCCCAAATGTGATAAAGCTTGAGAGAGATGATGCGTCTTGACACTGCGATTGGCCCAGGAACGTGTCTGCGTTTATGGAGAATGACATGCTTCACAGCGATTTGGCAGTAACAAGCGCATTCGAGGTCCAACTTCATATTTTCATAACATCAAATTCATTTGCAAACAGATCTTCTCTTTTACTCAGAATCGCGTGTGTTCTGCCTGTCTGTGGAGTAACACATGCCTAATTGCCATTCAGACCTTGCACTCCTGCACCTGTACAGACGACATAGTCTGTCTGTATAATCTGTCTATGCTTCTCTCCCTCCTGTCTCCTGTCTGTCTCTTTACCCACTCTCTGACTTCCGAACGTCAAAATCAAGAAAAGGCAACTATAGGGGGGAAAGTTTACAATATTCTGTTGCAGGAAAAAGTTGGAATACTTTCTACCTCTCTCTGGTTTCTCCGACTGTGGGAATAGAGATTTCTGACTTTGTATGCAGATGGTTTCTCCTGCATGTCTTCAAACCCTGCACCCAATCTAGGTCAACCATCTCACTGCTTCCCTGCTGTCTGACTGAGCTGTGTGCATATTTACGTGTGCGCTTATGTGTGTTTGTGCGTGTGGTATCCGCGTGTGCTACACTTTCAGCTCCAGGCTACAACAGCAACAAAAAAAAATTGGAAATATATTTGCTTTTTCCCCTTTAAGAGATATTCATTGAATATTAATTTCAGCTATAGAGAGCTTCCAAATAATTGATGTACTTAGAGTAATACAGTGGAGTATATCATAGAAATGCAACAGTAGCAATCGCTGGAGGTATTGATTGAAATAATCAATGTTGCTGTCTCTGTTGACTGCTCGCGCTGGGACTTTTGAAAGCAAGCAAAACAGGCCTAAGGCATCAGATCATAGTCGTCTGTGACCAGCCTCCTGAATCACTGAGGCTGCTGGAGCCGTGAGCCACACCCAGCACCAGCCTCACTTTGTGCTCTGGTGACGCCTCTTCTGGGGTTTACCTGAGTTTGGTCGTTTCTCTGAGGGGATGCATTTTTAAGAATGCATTTTGCATTTTTAAGATGTGCATTTTTAAGATGTGCACATGGAGATTCACACTTTAATGGGACTACATAAGCACCAAAATGCTTTAAAAAACACACAAAATTCATATTTGGATAATTTAGTAGTTATTTCTAGATGTGCACAAATGAGCGCTCATGCATTTTTGTGTCTGAATGATTTATATTTGTGGTGAATGTGTATTCCGTGCCAGAAGTCTGCTGGTAATGTGCCCACACAAATATGAAAATTATATATGCTGGTATAATTCCTCATATATTTTTTCTAGATAGAAAATAGAGAGATAGAAAAATCCTGACATACCACAGTTTCAGCTTTCCTCTGAAAAATGGAGTCTTGTCATGGTTTTATTCTCTTGTGTTTTACTAGTTTGTTTTCAGTGTATGTTGAGTTTTATACTTCTGTGTTTTTGGTTTAGTGTTTAGTCTTTTTGTTCAGGCATTGCTTCAGTGGCTGGAGGTGTGGTCTTCAGGCCCCCTCTCCTTTCTCACAGATGTTTCTCATCTCACCTAACGACTGGCAGGTTGAATACCCATCTCCTTCACCTGTCAGTCCACTTTCTTTACTTCCTGTCCATGTTTCCTTTTGTCAAGTGCTTTGTGTTTCCACATCTCCCGTGTTCCTAGTATCACCATGTTTTTCCCCTCATCTGTTCCACTCAACCTGCTGTACCTGCATACCTCCTGCTGTCCCTGCCCCAGCGCCTGCCTCACCCTGCTCAGCCTCCAACCACTGAAGCTTCTCCGCTCCACCTGTGCCTCATCTTTTTATTTTCATGTAAGTCCTGGAGTTCTTTTGTTATGTAAATCCTTTTTACCCATTCACCCTTATCTGTATCTCGATCCTGGGTCCAATTTAACTAACCCCAAAACGTGACAGTCACTGGAACATACCTTCTTTGATTTGTGATTCTATAATATGTTCAGCGGAAGCTTAATATATATTAAAACACAGCACTTAACTGTTATGCATGTGTTTTCCTTCAGACTGCAATAAATGGGTCTCTGGAGTTTTAACTCTTAGTATCAAGTGCATGCTGGGAAGCCTGCTAATATGCTGATCATGTTTCTTTAAAAACCTATTTTTTGATGATTTGAGCAAACTCTGTCAGCAACATTGATTTAACTGATCATATCCAGTCAAAAAGTCAAGTCAGACAAACTCAAAAATAAAGTGTTGAAATTTCAGGTTTGGTTAACTTGACAGTAATACACTTGCTTAAATTAATTGCAAGCGATTATATTCCACCTCTTGTTTTACTATAAGAAGTAAAGCATAGAATTAGTATTAGGATGGCCCGGAAACACACAGCAGCAGGACGAGGTACTCAGGTACGATCCTACTGCTTTAAAATACATCCTCAGTCCTCCACTCAGTAATCAGCATCATGTCTCATAAACCTTGCTCGTTAAGGTTTGTTGTTCCTTGTTATTTCACATTTCAAATCTAAATTTGCTGAAGGAAGAAACTGAACACTGTGCAGACAAACATAACTCACTGCTATCCAGCAATCAATAAACAGTGTAGATTAATGATGGAGGTTGTGTGGCAGGAGATGGACAGTCTGACAACTGTGTCAAATGAAGTCTAACCTGAAGACAGGAGGACAAAGGAGCAAAGACAGAGCCTTAGACTTAAACTTTTCCTAAGCCTTTTTTAAAATCAAGGAATAATAAAAATCAATAGATGTTATTAATATCTATAAATATGATCTATTATAGTATCTGTTTTGATTATTTTTGAATCTATTTGGGTTGTGGGTGTGTCTGCATATTTAAAAATCATTCTGTGCTCATCCACACTGGCATCTATTGTCAGTGTGCATGTTTCTGTGTGTGTGTGTGTGTGTCCATGCACCCGCGCCATCTCTCAACAGTGCTGACTGAATTATGCATTATTCAGAGTTTAATACTAGATATTACATGGAGGTAAATTGGAGCTATCAATCATCTCAGACATTCATATGTGGCAGACTCTGGGAATAATTTCTGAAAGGCAAGGCAGTCTTTGGAAATCAGGAGTGATTGGCTGGGGAAATTGGGTGTGGAAATTATAATTATTTTTTCTTCATTTTCCAAGCTTTGCCTCATTCTGATGACATTAGCATTATTAGCCTTATGTTAGGGATAATTATTATTTGAGCTCTTGAGGATGCTGATGAAGTGCACTCAGCTAATGAGTTACAATATATTCAAAACTCAGAAAGTCAGACGTTTCTATCACGTCTAATTTACATGTCCCTCAACTCTTTGAGTTTCCAAAACAGGAGAACATGAAATGAGTAACTATTTCATGTGGGATTATGCAGGTTTGATAGCTGTCAAATTGTATTTGAAATGACATGGGTCAATTTTGATAAAGTCGAATCTTTCACGGCAATAGATGGACTGCACACAGACCCGGTGGATTATGGCATTAACGTGTGTGTGTGTGTGTGTGTGTGTGTGTGTGTGTGTGTGTGTGCGTGTGCGTGTGTGTGTGTGTGTGTGTACTCAAATGTGCATTGTTGCTTGAATGCTGGGTCAAGAGACTCCACATCAAAACCAATAATTTTCAGAGAGTGGTTTTGCGTCATCAAAAATGTGTAATATGCATGAATAGCCATGTCACACTGAACCATTTTAGAAGCATTTGTCTTTGAAATGTGATACAGTGCATTAGCTCCTCTTTGGTCTGTTTATGCTCTGTTAATGCTCACTGAATACTGCTTGCATACAGGGCACAACAGATTCTTTTATCTGTGTATGTTTTTCTTAATAAAACTGGTCCACAGAATATAGAGGTCCCCTACCAACGGGTTCAAGATCCAGCTCTGATTTAGAATTGGTTTCACATTTGTTAGAAGTAGATATGAGATTTATACTTATTGTTGCCTGAAACAGACAGTTTTTACTGTATAGTGTTTATGATATGGCGATCAAAGCTTGTACCTACAAGTGGGGCAGAGACAAACAAAAGACAGCAATGATCACAAAGAAATGATCACAAAAAAAATGATCATTGATTAAAAAATACTGTTATGGAAGCCTGAAATTGCTGAAAACATCTATTCTCTATTCTTTATGTTTTCCAGGATTATTGCTAAATTTCTGTGATTTTGCATTAATGATCAGTCTTGTTTAAAAGATATGCATGTTAAATTTACATTCCTAGATAGATAACATATAATAATACACAGCACAGCCAAAAGTCTTTTTGCAATGTGCCTTGTATTTCTGGACTGCAATGCAATGACAGAAAGACATTGCTACACAATGACTGGCTGAAATGTCTCATAAATCCAGCACAGCAGACTTGAGTTTGATAGCGGGGGGAAAAAAAACAGAAAATCTGCCATCTGAAAACATCAGCGGTAAACATCAGATTTTGGTGACAGCCTCTCAGGAGTAATCCGTCTTAAAAGGCCTCCTGCCTCAACAGTTTAATGCAGCCTCAAGCATGTTATATTATAAATAAAAAGACTAACTCTGACTTATCCTTGAACATAATTTTTTTTTTTTTGCTATCAATATCTCCTTCTGCAGACACCTCAATTAAAATAAAAGTGATCACATATTGTCAGTCTTTGTGTAAAATATAGGAATTGGCTGAGCAAGATTAAAAGAGTAATGAAGACAGGTGATCACTATCAGATCACGATAATAATGTTAAGTGTGTCCGATGGCAGCATTAGTCTTTGAAGCCCAATGTAGAGATGATGGTAGTCTGATGCTTTGAGCTGATGTATTGCGCTCGATACGGACTTGTGCTGAGTAGGTGCTTCATTTTTCACCGAGAGCCAAATTAAATGATGCAATAAACGCAGATGTTTCATTCCAAAGTTTGGGATTTTATGTAGCATACATTACACAAGCCTGGCAGCCTAACTTTAACCTTCAAACTTAAATGTTATTGTGTGCGTATGCGTGTGTGTGTTATTGCGTTTAATACTTGCAACATGTGGAGTGATTTAGTGCAGTTGTCAATTTTCAATTTACGACAGCTAAAATTAAATTTGAAGCCAACATGCAGATATAATTGATAACATAATAAGGCACAGACTCATCAAACCTGGACTCCTCGTGAGTGTTGACATTAGCTGTATGATACAGCTGCTTAAAGCTTCACGCTACATAACTCAAACAACACAGCCGCTTCTTCATTAATCCACATGTAAAATTTATATTTGAACGCTAATTTGTTTGAACATGGATGCGAGCAATGCATCACTTGTGGCTTATTGTTTGGATGTGATTGCGACACATGTGGAACAGAATTTAATTGCTTTTTAGCTCACGCTGAGTATCATCCACGCTGCGACGAGTGTTTTCTACAATCAGCAAATGGACAATATGACTCTCATGCGTGTTAATAACCGGCCCTGATGTTATGTATGATGGGAATGTAGGTTCATGGGGTTCTAACTGTATTAACCAGGTCTTGGAAGTTAGAGGGATGTTATGATAACTTTGGTCCGCTGGAGTCGGATTTTTAGTGCCGCCATGTGCAATAGGTGCTGCGTGTGATAAATTCTGTAAATGTTAAAGGACTGTTGCATGTATTTTTAGCTAGTGAAGTGTAAGCAGTGTGTGTGAGTGTTGGATGTGTTACAGTAGGAGTGAAAGTGATTTAAATAGCAAGGCTGAAAGGCAGGAAAGATGCATTGACAAACTGCGTAAGTGAAATATTCTGATCTGCCAGTAATACAGGCTTGAGCCACACAAACACCTGTCACACTGTTCATCGATCATGTTGTCCAGCCTGTGTATTTCTCGCTGCGGGTCAAGACTTCCCCGTGGTCTGGTGACACATTTGGAAAAGGCACAGGTGTTACTCATAACCTTAACTAGAGCTGTGTTATATTTGAGTGTCCCGGCGAGCCCTGACAGTGTGACAGTGATGCAGCACGCACAATAACAGGACCCTGAAACCGAAACGGCTAAATCAAATTCAGCCGTCATTATTTACACCTGTGCTTTTCCCACCGCGACGAGCCGAAAAGTCCTCCGTGATAAACACCGGTTGAGTGTTTCTGTACAGTGGGATTCGGGCACCGACAGTATTTCACATCCCTTTTTTTGTACAGTCATCATACGATCCATCTTTCCACCTCAGATTGCATTTCAAAGCGTGGTAAATATTTCAACAGTGTCTTTTTATGTGATGTGGAAAAACACGCTTTTGATTATGTTCCTTAGAGGAGCCGCCCCCTCAAACATGTTGAGGACAATGGCTTCCTGATTACGCTTGGGACGTGGCCTTTAGATGGAGCAGGAGATCTTCTGTGCGAGTAAAAGCCAACAACAATCCTTTGTCTCAGGCATGATCATGTTTTGAATTAAAGTGTGCACGGAGAAGAGGGTTAATCACAGATAGGTCTGTTGTCAGTGTGTCTGTGAGAGAGAGAGAGACAGTAAGAGTGGGAAAGCATGGGTTGAGCGAACCAATGAGCTGCACGCAGATTTTCAATGAAGTAATAAAAGCAAAAAAATTGAAAATCGATATGAGGAGGTCGGTGTTGATACTGTGGAGGGCCACTGCGAATAAATCAGTGTATGGGAAACACTAAGAAAAAGTAAGAAGTAGAAAAGAAGTAGCTAAAAGCATTTTTCAAATCTTTTTTTTTTTTTTAATTTTGAGGCACAGATATTGCGTGGAGCCCTAAACAACCCCAAGCCCAACCTCAGTGTATTTTCTGAAAAGTGCTAGTGTCATGAAAAAAGTTACCAAAAATGGTTTTATTTTCGACCCTTGAAACAATTATTTGTCTCATAGTTTCCCTCAAATAGATCCACATTAATGATCTCAATATTTCAACATTGCATTTCGCAACCAAGGGAAGCAGCTTGCTGCAAAATGCTGCCCGGACAATCACACCAGTTACAATTTAAAATGTAAAAGTTAGAAGAAAAGGGACATAAGGACAAGAAGAGTAGAGGGGAGAGCAGGGCAATGCAGCCGAGCCAACAAGGCATGGAGTCAGACAGCTGACGGGTCAGAGGGTAAAGGGAAAGAGCACTCCATTAAACCTCAGAGGAAGGTGTGTGCATGTGTTGAACGTATCTGTCCGTGTGTGTGTGTGTGTTTGTGTAACACACACAAATGCTTGTGTGAGGTGTGTCCGGCCTGAAGGGGCAGGTGCAGAGGCCTGTCAGGTCATGGTGTGAGCATGGGTCAGAGGGACCCATCCTGCCAAATCCTGTGACTCAGGGTGTGATTAACCTCTGGGTTTTTGCCTGAGTGTGGAGCAGAATGACTTTTTTTTCACTTGTAGACCAAATGCACACATTTAATATATATGAACAGACAAACTTAAAACCTGGAATCTGGGTGTTGAAGTCTGTCATTTAAGCCTCTTTTAGTATCGTAATTAATCTGACTTGCAGCACATGACATATTTTAATTGTCAACCTAAGCATCTATTGTAGACTAACAGAAAGACAGTGCTTACTGATGTGCTCCGTCAGCACATATTAAAATGTAGGGATGTCCCACTCGAGTTGTTTTTGGCTCGATTTTGACCTGATTTCCTTAATGTAATTGAAACTTATAGCGAGCCAACTTTGGCCTGGTGGCTCCAGTTTGGGCAGCCCTCCTAAATGTTCATTAAATATGTGTCTGAGCCATTGAAATAGAAGGTGTAGCCTCCTAAATTTGGCCTCATCTTATTTTTCATGATCCAAATACTGAAGGTCCTGACTCAACATTGTAAGTCGAAAAGCTTAAATTAGCGAAGTTTAACTGGAACACTGCGACTCCTGAACCTGATGTCAAGCGAGCATCTGTGGAGAAGCTGTATCACTCTGTCGTTGTTGAGACTACAAAAGTCCATACTAATATACTCTGCTTTCCCTGAGTGACGCCTCTCATAAACAGTCTTTGGCTGAGTCCAAACACTGGCTTGGCAGCTCACAATCCAAACAAAAGTTTTATTTTGGCCTGCCATCAAGTTACTCACAGAACTACCGTTAATTAGCAACAGCTTATATGACCTGCTGCTGCCTGGCCTTTGTAGTTTTAACCGGCTTAGATGAGAAGCTGCTCGCTGAATTTTTCTGTACACTGCTCTTTTAGGAGACGAGAGATAACAGCTCTGTACCATTGGAGTGTAATGGATCCATGTATTTTTGCCAAGCGGGGTGTCAGAACAGAGTCAACCACCTCCAATTTTCACTTGCATATGGAGTGTGATGCTGTACTGTAGAACACAGAGTTACAGTGCTGCTCTCCTGTCATTAAGAAGAGCCAATGGAGAAAATACAGTAGAGTGTTGGATTCGAACCAGCTTTATTTTAGCTGATACAGAGCCATTAAAATATGCCCGGATCGGCCTGATACCAATCCTAGGATTGACTGGGGACATCCCTATTAAAAAGCGTATACTGCTGTGAAAAATAAACACTTTATCCACCACGGCATATAGTCCATGGTGTAACTACTCAAATGTTTTTACTGTAATTTAACTGTTTTCAAATTGCTCTTCAGAATGCTGTAAAATGCAACATAGAAAACAGTACAACCCATTCCAAGAATGGTTCCAAAAATTTTGGGACACTGTGTAAAACGTAAATACAAACAGGATGCAACCATTTGCAAATAAACTGTGTTTACTGACAACAGTTTTACAAAGTGTTCCTGAGCCCATGTAGTAATCTACTTTCTACAATCATGTGTTCACAAAGTGGTGAACCTCTCTCCATCCTTGCTTGTGAACGTCTTTCCAGGATGAACCTTTCATACCCAATCATGATACTATCACCTGTTACCAATGAACCTGTTTACCTGTGGAATGATCCAAACAGGTGTTTTTGGATCAGTCCACAACTTTCACAGTCTTTTGTTGCTCCTGTCCCAACTTGTTTGAAACATGTTGCTGCCATCAAATTCAGAATAAGCAGATATTTACAAAAATTAGTTCAGTTGAGGTCAAACATTAAATATACTGTCTTTGTTCTGTTTTCAGTTGAGCATATGTCAGAAAGGATCAGCAGATCATGTTCTGTTTTATTTGCTTTACGCAGCCTCTCAACTTTCATGGACTCAGGCTTGTGCAAACACAAATGATTGTAGCATTGATGCAGTAGGTAGATAATGGACTGAATGAGGACAAAGCAGTGAGAGCTTCAGTGAAGGAAGCAGACATGTGGACAAACAAGGCAGAGTCCGTTATTCTTGTACAGTTAGTGCATATTGTATGTCTGTACAGTTGAGTTGCTGTTGAAGTCAAGGTGAACACAGTAACATACAGTAGTTCCTTGGCTGCTTGTTAGGTTTTCCCCTTTGCAGACTTCTGAGGGAATTAGTAGTAGTAAAACTTCAAACTGTGATGTGCAGGGTTTTTTTTTCCTGGTCGGGAGTTTTTCTTTTGTTATTTACACTTTGTTCTCCGAGGAACTCTGCTAAACGCCGGGTCCCCTACCATGCTGTCAAAAACAGGAGGCTTTGTTTGAGCTTTTCACGTCTTATCTAGGCCCGAGCCAAATGAAATGTCAGGCCATCGCTCCTCCTCAGTCCAACGGGAAGCCGCGCACGCACTCAAATCAGCAAGAAAGCGCCACAATTAAATGTGTCCCCTGAGCAACAAAAGCCCCCTCTAAGCTCAGGTTCCTGTTACATTGTACCCTGCAGGACGTAACACATCCATTCAATAGCAGCTCAACTGTGCCTGCCGACAATAGGAAGAACATTGGGGTGGCGGAGTATTGTAGCGATTGATGGCGGATGTGTTGGCGCCGGGATTATCTCCGAAACAGCCAATATACAGTGAGCTAACTTTGCAATTTTCTCCACACAGCACCTGTCAGGACACTAATCACAAAGGGTTTGTGCCGTCTCTATACATGATCACTGGCTTCCTCAGACAATAAATGCTTCACAATGATGCGTATTGTCGAATGCAGAGGCTCAAAAATTGCAAAGCTGCCGGGTTCGGATTCTGATTTATTTTCTTTTAGTGATTGAGGTGATTCAGTGCGTGACTGCGAGAACGCACTTATCAGAATCACTCAAACCTTTACTTTGCTTTCTGAATGTAATAGTATTTCATGCTTGTATTTGTCATTTTACTGAACAATATGAATATTGTGTCAGGAGGCAGTGGGATAATAGATTATCTGATGAGCCAGTGGTATAAAGCGTCGTCAGTAAAAGCAAAACAACCACTTGGGAGGAAAAAAGGAGTCGACTGTTCCTCTGTATTTATTTAGAGTTAAACAGTGTAGATTGCAAATTTTCCTGAAAAATGGAAAAAAAAGCACACAACCGGTGGGTACAGACATTGTGACTTATGAACAGGTGTAACTAATAATGGCTGCATTTCATTTCTGTGTGCCAGCGCAGGGGCTCTGGTATTGTGCAGGCTGGCACACAGGCATTGCTTACTGGCACAGCGAAATGGAATGGAGCCATCATTAATGTTATTAGTCACACCTGTGGTTTGGCTGCCATGAGAAAGCTCTGTTGTGCCTGTTTTAGGAATTACAGTAGGGTTTATTGCTATAGACGCGTGTGTGGAAACAAACTCAAACCACCGCAGCACAAAACTATTGCCACGGAGCCACACATCAAATTATTGATGGAGCGCGTGTTTACTTCGGTTCATTCTGCTGCGGCGGTTCGGGGCTCCGGTTCATTGCCGGAGGTGTTTGCTGTGGAAAACAACTGCAGGAGTCCACAAAGAAGGTGAGGCAAGTCTTTCTTCTGCCCACTGACTTCCACATTCGGCTGTCTCATTCAAGAGAAATGCGGCAGTCAGCCAGCTGGTGTAATATGGTCTTTGCTGGGGTTCTGGTTGCTCAGGAGCCAAACTCTGGTGACTCATCTCCACTCAGGAGGGGAGATGCCAGACACAGTAGTGGTGTTTGTCAGTGAGAGTGAAAATAACCATCTGCGGGCCTTCTCGCGAGCATCTTTTATTTACCGACACCACCCTGTCTGGCCTGCTGTCTGTCTGGTGGAGAGCTGACTGGCTGGAAGACTGACTGGATGTTTGATTTGCAGGCTGCCTGGATCCTCGCTCACTTTATGAGCTGACTGGCTTGACACCAGTGGCTCGCTCATAACCCCTGTCTGCTCAGCTCTCTACATGATATTAATGTATTTGCTCTCAAAAAGCCTGCGTAACCCATAAGAACCCATGGTGACACAGGTGAAACAAACACTTTGAATGCTTAACTCATTAAGTCCCTAAGTGACATATACTAAACATCCTGGTGTGACATGACTTCCCCAAGAATGGTGGTGTGACCTGTAGCAAAGATGAAGGAAGGAGCTAATTTCAGAAAGTTTGTTTTTTGATCTAAAGGTAATTTTAAACCCATTTAACAGCTCCAATACTTTAATAACATGTCCTGTATTAAAACCTGTTCTGACCTTATTTCTTGAACAAATTAACATAAAACAATAAATAAAACTATAATTGACAAAAATATATATCACAAAAAATATGTATAATACAAGTATATCTAAAATGTTATGAATTATACTATAAATAAATGTGCTCTATGTCCTCCACTTGGTTTGTCCAAGGTTTTCCAGAAAGTTATGAAATGGGTTTGGGTTCTTATGGGTTAAAACTGTACAGCACTTATAGAACACATGACAGAACCTGAACAGAAGTGTTTGTGCATAGCAGCGTGTGCATGGGTCTAACTAAAGCGAGCGCAGATTTGCATCTCCCCATGAAAAGTGAAGTGCTTAGACTAGCAGCAAATTGTAAAGCAAGAGGCTCCGTGATCAAATCCCACACTCAATCAGTTCATTATTTAGTCTTTTACTGAAGTCAGGGCCGCTGTATTGACAAAATCCTCTCCCCATGGTCTGTTCTCTCTAAAACTCACAGACCAATTTCCTGCTTTCTCTGACTTTTTATTCCTCTCTCTCCGTGTGCTCTCAGCTCATACAGGAAAAAGGCGCAGTGGGTCTTTTTTTTTTTTTTTTTTTTAAATTGATGATTTAAAACAATTCGAGTCAATGTTACAAAAGGATGAAATTTGAAATCATTTTCCTTTTTTATACACGGCTCAATTTCGAAGTGTCATGCATCTGTTATCACTCCCAGTGTATCCAGGCCTTATGATGAGTTGCAGCCAAGAGAAAAGTCAGACCTATCCATGCAGGAATGATGTTAATTTGTCCCACTTGGCGAGGTGGTGTTTGATGAAGGTAGAAGACCCAAACGTTGTGTTTTTTTTTGTTTTTTTAAATAAAACTAAAATAACCGCGAGAGAGACTCATCTCTTTGAAATGAACTAGTCAGTTAGAGACACGCGTCACTTTCGCTTATCCTGAATAAAGTAATTAGAATCATGATAAGTGGGGCATCACATTTTAACGAGTCTACAAGGACCTCTGTTTGTGAGGTGTCATACTGGCAGTGACACAGGTGAGAAGTGTGAGTGTGTGTGTTGCCGACTAATTACTGATTGTATTTAGATTCCAGGCTTTGGTATTCATTCACATGCCACAAGTCTCCACTGTATTCGCAGTCGACTCAAGGTTGTTTGACTGACATGTTTAAAGGATTGATTCCACCTGATATGAACTTTCATTTTCATTTTTTTTCTCTCTATTCAGTCGGTTTGACTTGGTATGATGTAGAAATGTCTTTCTTTATTAGAGACTTCAAACATGGTTTATATAGAATTATTTCTCATAGCATAAAAAGCAGGTTTGCAACTGGTGCTGAGAAGAACAAATACAACTTGTGCTTTAAGTAGACGCTGGTAATTAAATCTGTACATTTCTGTGCACAGGGAAATCATTTCTTTTCAGAGCCCTTTGATTTAATTAAATAAATTCCTCTTTGTGTCTTTTTATAAGCTAAAGCAAGAGTTTTCAAAGTCTGACACTGTGACACTTTCCCTCAAGTTGAGAGCTATTGGGGGGTCTCTAATGTCAATTACAATTCAATAGCATGATCAAGTTTGATCAACATTTAATACAACAGAATATGCCTTGCTGCTGTTTTCTGTTTTGCAAGTTGCCTGAAAGAGCAAACACTGTGTCATCTATGTCCACAATGGGCTTTCATCCAATTAGACAATTTTTGGATTATTGAGGTTTCGGAAAAATGGTCGTTTGGAACAAAAATGGAGCACATGACAGAGATGCTGTGATTAAAGAAGTCACAAGCTTTGTATTGTTGCTATAATACTATTCCATTTCTCCAGATCAAAGTGGAATTGATGGGATTGTGGAAGGTGGCAGCTTCTAAACAAAGTAGATTCCTTGAGCTGACTGTTGGCTTTAAAACATCAATATGACACATTTTTACTTGCCCTTTTTTTTGTGTTTAACTTTGTATCTAAAACATCAGGAAGCCTAATTGCGTGTCTGCTTTGTGTCTGTGTGCTCACATTATAGCGATGCCGGTGCCAGAGCAGCCTGCGGAACAGGAGAAGGGGGCCATGGTCGCCCCCGTGATGCCAGCCTCCAATGGAGACAGATCTGAGACGGAGACGACCTCCTCCATCCTGGCCTCCGTCAAAGAGCAGGTAGGAACATGTGTGTGTGTGTCTTACAAACCTGAATTGTGTTTGATACGAAAGACACATTTTTGGTCGCGCCTCTCTCTCTCTCTCTTGCTTTTTCCTCCTCTCTCCCCTCGTAGTCCTTGAACAGCTTGCTACGAGGCGGGTCAGAAGGTTGTCACTGTTATTCAGGGGGAAAAGGCACTCCGCCACTTTAAAGTGTTTAAAAGAATCCGAAGATTGATTGGTACCAAGGGAATGCAAGAGTGTAATGGATGGAAATGATGGAGATTACGGGGCAAGAGCTGTAGCCAAGTAGACATAATTGAAAAAGTCATTAAAATCAAGGCAATTACTCGACGGGGAGCGTTGAAAGGTAGCTGCATCGCTTCAAGAGGATCGGCCCGGCCGGCGATGCTGCGCCTGGTTTCAGGTTAGCGGGAGGAATGCGAATTAGGGGAGGGAGAGGAGGACGAAGAGGGGAGAGAGGAAGAGGCAGATGGGATGGTGCAAGTCAGGGTTGCTTCTGTGTGAGAAAGGAGGGAGGTCTATTTGGTCTATTGGAAGCTACTGAGATAAAAATGTTGGACTGAGAGGGAAAAGAAGGAAACACTGGAGGAGCAAAGTAGCTTTGTGGGCTTGATTAAAACAGCTCTGCTTGTCCAAGTGGGAGTAGAAAAACGTCACATTCAGCAGCCTTGGTTACTACAGGGCGTGCGTGTGTGTGTGTGTGTAAGCTTGCACAATTAAATCTTTCTCTGTGTGTTTATCTCAACTTTATCCAAGTATAAAACAAACAACCTCACGCATGAACGTGTGCACGACCCTTGCTTGCACGATGAAACGACATCCTGACTGGTAAAAAAAAGCAAAAAAATAATATTTCTCACTAATTGCATTTAGTGATTTGTGTTCAGCCTTGGACTTATTCCTATGTGTAATGGAATGTGGTTTCATTTGGATTGAGCTCAGATACACCACAGATTTATCATTTTGCCTATCTACATTGACGCTGAAGTTCTCTTTAATTTAATACCACACAATATTCCATTTACCCTTACCGAGTGAAGGACAAGTGCTGATGGCAGTTTAAGCTTTTTTTTTATTATTTTTTTTTTCCCCCTTTGCAAACAGCATTCATTTATGTTTTTTTTTCCCTCCTCCACCAGAGAACCTCTCTCAGTGCTCTCGCATTACTGAATCACTGAAGCGTGCAATGTTTAGTCAGATCCATGCTTTGGACCAGAATTGAGCCTGCAGCCCCTCCCTCCTGTCGGGAGAGCGAATGTACAGGAGTTGCTCAAAAGGGAATAGATCACAGACATGTAGCTATTGTTGAAGTCTTATTTTCTTCTGCGGCGCAACAGCTCTAAAAACTCATCCCCTGAGAAAAAAACTGTTTTGAAAAATTCAAAATGAGTTCCTTGTTCAGTCATCAGACGGCAGCGTGAATGCCTCTGCATTGAGGTTTTTTCGAACAACATGGGCTTTCTGTTACAATGAGCCTAATCAGCTCTACATAGCAGCACTTTGGGAGAGAAAGAGAGTGCAGTGACTGCTGGAATTTATTTCTTCCCCCATCAGGAAACGTCTCAGCGCTCTACCATTACCGGATCATCGAGGCGTACCTGATTTCGTCAGATCCACGAGCAGCTTTACTGATCCACACTAAAATGCTACATTACTGAAAGATAGGGAGTTGGAGAAATAACTGCTGCTCTCTGTTGCTCCGGGGGTTTTCATCCCTTTCAATCATCCAAATATTTTTACATACTCTTCAAATGTGTGCTAGTCCAGTCTCCTTTTTTTCTCATGGGAGTGATGCAGGATGCAGTTGGGAAATAAACCTGATATTCCTGCTGACATATCCTTGAGCAAGGTATTTGACCAGGTGCTCTGTTGGAGCTGATTAGTGGTCTCGGGGCCGTGTTGGATAGTCATACAATGAATGGTTCTCAAGTAACTACATTAGCAATGTTTTAGCAACTGTAATTTGAGAGTGATAATCAACTCAACACATCAGAGGGGCGAGCAAACAAAGACTATTGGCACTATTTTCAAATCCTGTTTCTCTATATGAGTTGCACCAGGATAAATGTATTGCATTGATTTTGTTTATAAAAATCCATCTAAAATGCAAGATGCAAAGTATTTTTCCAACATATCCCACAGTGTTTCCACCTGCACCTTCTGTGGTCGTCCCTCTATCTCTGCTCCTACAGAGTGGCTTGTACATAAGGTAGTGTATGTATAGTGTATTATACACTCGCCTTCAGCAGGTCTATTTGCACAACACCATGATATTTCATGAATAATACATTGCCACACCGGCTGCACACTAATGTCTGCACACAATAATGGATGGTGTGGACAACCACATGGTTGGTGTGTGATATTATGTGTTAGTTTTATTTGTCCATATATGAGCACATCTTAAATATTGAACATCTTTTGATTTCATCCCAGTCCATGATTGGTGACTTTTTTTTGTGTATGCTGAATGTGTGTGCCTGCATTTGCAAGTGTGTTACAGTAAATGCGTGATGAAAGGTTAACTCTAAATATAGCTCTCGCCCTCTCTCTCCTTCACACTGGCATTTTCTTGTCCAGGTGTGTGTGTGTGTGTGTGTGTGTGTGTGTGTGTGTGTGTCCTGCATATGAACATATCGCTCCAGTAACCCAGCAGACCCACTCCCATTGCGGCACATCATCATGGCTAAAACACACCTCTCGCGGCTGTGGCGTCCCAGCGAGGATACACACACGGCTTGGGTTTAGTGGACACCATCTGTCTCCTCGAGCGTGTGTGTGTTTTCACTTTTTATGTTAGCGAAACGGTTTCCCACCACTGTTCGCCCTGGGGTTTATTGAAGGATTTGGAGAATGATACACAGTTGGAAATGGGAAGTAGTTTGACAATGAATTCACGCAGTGTTCAGTAAGGATGAGATGATGGTCTGTGACACCACTTACAGGTTTATGAGGGGATGTTTTGAGCTTTGAATTAGACTTACTTGCGCCTGTCTTTGCCAGTTAGTGGGCCAGAAAATCCACGTTTGTGAAACAGAATGGATCTTAAGTATAACTGAGGTGATAAAAGCTTCTTGCCACTTGTGAATATTACATTTATATATCTTTCCCTCTCTTGTATCTGGACTAGATGCGTCAACAGAGGAAACAGGCATCTGATTTCCCAGGTCCATATTCACATAACCGTTGCTGGTATGACCATAGGCTACATATTCACACCATGAGGAAAAGGCAACACCGCTTAAAGCTGGAGCTTAACATACATGCACCCTGTGTGTGAATGTTGTACTGACACCAGCATGGATTTGGAAGTGGATTTATCACTTTCAGGCAAATAGACTCAACATAAATACAAGTGACGTTCAAGTGACAGAGGAAACAAACAGCTGCATTTTACATCAAAAGACGTACTGTATGTGAAACCTAATTATGAGTGACAGCACTGAGCACCTGTCTGTTGTAAGTTTATACAGGACCTGATCAGAGCCTCCAGTCTGTTCTACCACTGCTGCCGTAACATGAACACGCGATAAGACTGAACTGTCTTTAGCTTTTTTCTCTCTCCTCCCTCTGTGCATCCACCGTTTAATTAAAATCCGCAGTATGATAGATCGGAGCATTTAAAATATATTTATATAATTGTACACTGTCTATTGTAATTTGAGTGGCCTGTAAGTATCTAACTAAAACTCACTGGTTTGCAATAATGAGTTTGTGTTCTTGTAAGCAAGGTGAAGCTAAAAGACCTGGCGACACTGTTGATGCTGTGTTTTTGTGGAAAAACACCTGAGGGTCCATTAACTCACGGCCTGTGGGCACCAGCCTGGTTGGCCCCCGTCCATGCCGGTCACAGAGGGAAGTTAATGCGACTCCCTGCACAGAGACCCAGTCCAACCTAGCAAATACACTGCCATGCCAATGAGGTCCCTGAGACTTTATCAAGATACGTGACATTGAAAAGCATATAGCCTGTAGTGATGTTACTTTTATTTTGGCGGGCACACCACTCTCCTCCCTCCAGGCTCGGCTGCAACACCGGGTCTGGAACTTGGCACGACCAGTTCTCTGTGTTCTACACTCGTCATTGCTGCCAATAACTCTGTCGGCCCGGGGTTGCTGAAGGTGTCTCCTCCAAAGCACAAGTTATGTTGTGTTTGAGGACCTTCGCCAGGGAGACACACAGAAGTTCACCTCAGATTTGACATGATGAATTCAAATTGTGTTTTGAAACTTGTCAATTGAGTATGAACCTAACAAAAAATGTGTGATTGAAGTTGCACAAATCCACATTTACAAACATATAATTTTATTGCAATTACACTTTTTTCATAATTAAGCTACTGCACACTCTAATATAGAAAGCTGAGAATTTTTGTGTTATTATTAGATATTGTTGTGGATCCTGTGTGAGTCACCCACCCAAGTCCACAACGAGCCAGCGGTCAATTTGAATGCACATGCAAGTTTGAAACACATGCAAGTTTGAAACCTCGACAGGAAATCTGCTTCTCAGATAGATGTCGGCTGTCTCTCTCTCTCTTGTTGGATTTCTCCTATTTAACAGCTATAGCACTGCAGTCGGCGCATTTGAGTTTCTGGAGATGCTTTTGCAGGATGTTACATCATGTCTCAAACTTGCCTCAGGAGAGCACCACAGAGACCAATTTAACCAGTGCTGATTTGCTCTCCAATCTATCAGTTTTCTGCATATTTTCATTTAGTTGGAGTTAATGTCCTGCCCTGTTTCTGGAATACGCCCTGGCAATTTAACCTTGTTTCTTGCTAAATTATAATCTGCATGATATTTCATGTTTCACCCTGATTGGTAGTGTGATGTAATGATTCCGCCTGTAATGAGTTTAATGAAAGCTCTTATATATGCTGGTCTAAACACCCGGCAGGCATGTTAATCTTCCCTGAGAAAAATTACCCTGGTTTAAAAGAAGGGATGCTTTGTGTTCTTGGTCTCCCCATTTTAGCATCTAGCCAATTTATTGCTTTCAGATTGCGTTCTATTATTGATAGATCATGGTCATTTGGTGGTCTGGGTTGGTAAACAATTATGGAGCCTTTAAAAACACAGAGAAAAAAAAGAGAAGCCTGCAGGGTGTAAATGATGTTAAGTTAGTGAGCAGTCAAAAAAAATGGAATAATATTAGGATGTTTAAAAATTCCAGTCCTTAGATCCTGCTGGCTGCTTGACTGAAGACATGAGCCTTTTATGTCTGCATGTCAGTGTTTTAGATAAAATGAAACGTGATCTGTCTCTCACATTGGTTATGTCATTAACTTGCGCCTTTGTAGCTTTTAGGGATCATTGCAGAAATGGCCTCTGACTGTTTTTAGTATTCCTACCTTTTTTCTCCACAATGAACAGAAGCACAACAGACAAAATTGTGTGGAATGACTGGAAGGGGGCAAATATATAGAGTGTGATAGCTGAGGTCAGGTGATGGGGAATAGAAGTGGGAGTGGCCGGCTCTGAGAGGAAAGCAGTGCATGGCAGAGAAAAAAGCAGATGATTTGAGAGGAGTAATTTATTTCATTGGCAGATGATAGTGGTTTGGTAATGTGGTGCATTTAACATGTACAGTACACACACGGCATCATGCTTTGCATAAAAAATACGATGATGCTTTCACAGCAAATTACATGTGCATTTGTGTATTCATTGTGCGTGGATGAAGGTATCATCACAGTAAGTGAATTCTGGGAAATGGAGGTGATATAATGTATGATCCCATTTGGTCTAGCTAGAGAATATGTCTGTGCATGGTTTCCTCTCACAGTGGACCCCAGTGTCGTTATATCATTTGTAAATTAAAGTAACATTAAATATTAATGCTCAAAGGTTTGTTTGCTTCAGAATTTTCTTAATAAAAAATGCAATTTTTCATCTAATACACAGACCTCGTTTATGATTAATTTATAAAAACACTGATCGGGCCTTTCATTTCCAGCATCTCGTAATATTTGTCATTTGCAATATTCGTCATTAATGTTTTCCGGATCTTCGTCAGAGTTGTAGCCATCGCTGTCATCGTCGTTGCCATCTTTATCACACGCTTCCTCTTCCGCACCCGCCTGCACCGTGTTCATCCGGCTTTGAGTTTGTTGCATGCGAGCTGAAAGTGCCCATAAACCACTCGAGTTATCAAGGGTTCACAACTGATGGAGGCTTTTGCGTATTTGAAAGGAGCGAGGTCTTTTTTTTTTTTCTGAGCCGAGAGGGTAATGTATTCTATCCTCTAGACTGTCGACTTATTCTCCAGACTCCCTTTTCTTTGCTGGAGCTTCAGTGCACTTCTGTGGCCTTTACAGTGAGCTGAAAACTTTCCTTTTGCTAATACGCTCTCGCTCAGCTCGACTACTATTCTGGTTATTTACTGTGCATATTCTCAACACTTTGACAACGTCCAACACTTATAGAAGTTGCTTTCAAAGTGATTTTGCGTAGGTGCGTGTGTGTGTGCCATTTACAACTCGCTCTGACACTTAATTTGTGTAGGTGTGTTTGTCCTCTGTGTTTGTGTGTATCCTAATAGACTTCTCCGCTCCTCTGCCTCGCCGTCCGTCTCTGCCTCTCCTATTCTCTCCCCTTTATCGATATCCTGTCTATTGCCGGGGTTGACGGCTGTGTTTTTCAGCTGGTGTAAATGAACTCTGTCTCAGGATCAGAATGATGGGGGAGAAATGAATCCTCCCACCACCATCAAGTACAGCAGCTGATGAAAAACACCTGTGACTCCTCAGATTCTAACACGTCACAAACATGGAAGAACTTATTTTTACAGCAACAGTGATATTATCAGTAATGTCTTGAAAGGGTTTTATAGGTTTGCAGAACCATATAAACCTTCAATATGCAAAAGAAATGGGAAATTGTGAGGTTCCTCGCCGCTCTGACAGCATAATGCGTCCTCTTTCTGCTGTGGCGGCCGTTAACTCTGAAATGACACTGTCATACCACCTTACAGTTAGAACTTTGACAGCGCATTCATGGAGTCAATGTGCTGGTTCAAAGCTTTTTTTGTGCTTTGAACCTATCTGCCAGCCCCTCCGCCGGTGGTTTTCAGGCTGAAAATTGGGTTCGGTTGCCTCTTTCACTCTGCGTGTGTCCTCAGTGTCCTTCAACATTTGTCTCTTTCACTGTGCCAATGTGGAAACAGATCATTTAGCCGCCGCCGGGCGTTCTGGACTTTTGTGTGTGTGTGTGTGTCAGCGGACTAATTGCACCTATGTATTGCATTTACAGTGCATGCTCATCTGTCCATGCAGTATGTTTGTGTATGGGTTTGTGCTTGCTTTGCCAGCCTCTGAATGTGTGT
This sequence comes from Centropyge bicolor, assembly GCA_037975185.1. Taxonomy (NCBI): domain Eukaryota; kingdom Metazoa; phylum Chordata; class Actinopteri; family Pomacanthidae; genus Centropyge; species Centropyge bicolor. The sequence continues at coordinate 2,224,450 of JBBMOC010000014.1, forward strand.
GTGTGTCATGTGGATAACACACTGTAATCTAAGAGATGTCTGTCTGTCAGGTAGGGAAGAAATCGCCCAGCTCTGCCAGTAAACACAGTCAGCAGGAAAGAATGGGAAACATGGATGCTTTTTACACACGCATGCACACACACACACACACACACACACACACGCACACAGATATCAGATAACAGTGTGAAGCCAAACCAGTCTTACTGCAGTGAAGCAGTTTTCCAGCCTCCCCAGTCTTCCATTCAGTAAAGGCCAGTGCTGTAGGTGGCGTGCAATCTTACAGTGTGTTTCCGCAGCCTTCACAACACCTGACTCACTCACAAATGCCAGGTGCAGTTTTAATGTGAGAGTCCTATTCCTGATGAAGACTTGTGGCTTTTTCGATGAAGCTAAAAGCTGCCAAGGTGACTTGTAACGATTTTTCCCTGCAAGCTTGAGTGGGTGGCCTGTCACGGCAGCAGCATCCCCCTTGCCATTTACTCACGGAGAGAGCATCTGTGGGAGACTGGGGCAGAAAAGGGTGGTGTTCAGCTGCCTCACCCCGGCAGTGGCTGGGGAAGAATTATTAGTTGGCCCGAAGGCTGTTGTGCTCTTTGGCACCGCTGTTGTGTGTGTGTGGCAAAGTGCGAGTGTGTGCGTGCGTGCACAAGCTCGAGTTTGTTTCAGTGATGCTGCAATGTTCCATTTAGTCAACATCACCCAGCCAGCACCCCCCCACTGTACTGTCACCATCATCATAACTGGCAGCTGGCAGGCTACATGCTACTGCAGCTGCCGTGCTTTGGGCCAGAGTGAGAAAGAGAGAGAGAGAGAGAAATGAATATAATGTGAAATATGTATGTGAGTGAGAGAGGGGAAGGGACACAGGTCACAGGAAGAAGATGCAGAGGTTTGCAGGAGTTATTGCTTGGTAAATAAGTCAATTAAGAAAGTGGGGAAGAAAATGAGGAATAGAGTGTGAGAGAGTGAAAAGAGAGAGAGAGCGAGAGACACAGCTGAGTTTCAGTGGCAGCCGTCCAACATCCAGCACTCTGAGACAACGACCAAACCAGACTTGCCAATTACCGTTTGAAGGTCAATCAGTTAAAGTGGAATCACAGTACAATGCTGTTTGTACACTCACTGTGGCGGGGATAAATGATCCAATACAAACACTCGGCGACTGCTGGGAAGCTCACCAAAAAAAACTGAAACTTTCTTCCAACCACAGAGCGAAAACTTTTTCATCAAAGCTGATGAAGAATATAGGGCTTTCTGGGGGAAAAAAACGTGCTCCCTCATCTGCAGTTTGTGCTGATAAGTTAAAAAAAAGAAAATGCCAAATGCAGGACATGCTCTTTGCCTCTAATGACCGGCTGCAGGTGCTGCCTCTGTCAGCAGTCAGGATTTCGGCGAAGCTCTCGCACACTGGTGGGAACTCCCCTAAGTCAATGAATGTACTCAGTATTGATTCCTTACTGTATGATCATAGTAGAAAGTGCAGCTAACCTTTCTTTTCCTGCATGCTCCATTTTCATTGTGGTTGTTGCTGCTGCCAGTATACCATTAAATCTGACTTCTTCATTTGAATCAGTTGTCTAAAAATGAAGCCTCATCTAAAAACAAATCTGCTCTCAAGGTGCTCTGCTTTGCATGTACAGTATGTCACTCTCTTTGCAGCTGCACAACACTGTTTTTTTTTTATATATAAATGAGGTGTTTGCAGCTCGAAAAATCAAGAATGGTGCGAAAACAATGAGATGGAAAAATCTATACTGTGTTACTCTGATACACCTCGACCTCTCAGTTGTTATTGATGTTTTGCCGGGGAATGATGGCTTCAGTCATAAAAGTGAAGCCAAATAAAGTAGAAGAAGTTTACTCACAGTTTTGAAAGTTCTGTTCTATTATGGGAGCTGCAGTTTGTTTACAGCGACGACAAGTAACTCAAAACTGGGTCAGAAGTCTGCAGCCAGTCGAGGTTTCCCCCCCATGACTCCCCAACGAGCTCAGACTCAGTATTAATGTGTTCATTTGTTATGTGTCCACCGTCCCCTCCCAGAGTTATACCTGGTCATTTCTGAATGATGCAGAATCCTGTAGAACCAGCGAGAACAATGACATTGTTAGACAGGAAGTCTAATGAGGCGTGAAATCAATATGTACAATCCTGCCTCACCCGGGGCATGCTGGGTAATGGAGTGTCAGGAGCGCTTTGGAGCTGTTTTAATCACAGGGACCTTGGATTATCCACTCGTAAACAGGCTGGTTACTGCCAAAAATACCGCAACCCCCTGAGATGCGCGTGTGTATCTGTTATTACTTTTTCCAGTAATTGAAGTAAACTGTGCGTCCATATGCCCGCACCTGCGTGAAACGAAAAAAAACAGAGGAGTGTATTTGTGCATCTCTGCGTGAATTTACTGCGAGTTGGACTGTGAGACTCGCCCATTCTCAGTGTGTGATCATGGCTCCGCTGCAAGGCTCACAGTGACCCCCCCCCCCCAACACACACACACACTCACACTCACACACACAGACTTTTTCCTCCTCCCTAACTCGAGTTCTGTTTCATTAGCCTTTACCTCCATGACTGAGCCCGACGCCGATCCTGCATGTGAAGTGAGAGCTCTTCCTGCTAATCACTTAGCCCGCACCCTCCTCCATCCCCACCACAAAGTCCCGCCACCATCTGCATGCTAATGCTACCTGTGCCTCAAACCTAGCTCAGGCTTGCATTTGCCTGCATGCTGATGAACTTGTTAGCAATACCTTGAATGCTAATATTGCAATAGCCAAAGGCCTAATGTGCATCCTGAATGCTAATGATAGACTGAATTGGAAATACCTGCCGAGGTGACACTGTCACGTTAACGCAACATATTACAGACAGTCTTTGTTCACTGTCGTTCCTCAGCGGCAGTGATCTGTTGGATAACTGCCGGCATAGGGCAACAAACAAGACGAGCTCTTTCTGATTCTGTGAAAACTATAACCTCACTTAATGTACTAGGCCGTGTAAGATTGACTTAAAATCAGTCTCAGTGCTCAGTTTAAAATCACTTTCGCTGCTGTGGTAACGTCGACGTGAGCGAGCACCCCGGGGCTACGAGCGAGGCTCGGAAAAGTGCACGGCAATGTGTGAGAAAAGCATCGATTAATTGAACGTATCTGTCAGGGCCCTTTGTTTACAGGCAAAGCTAAGCGCCGGGGTCAGGCACCAGGGGAGATGTTCCTGTTGGTTGGAAGTGGAGAAACACTGTTGCTAAGTCCTCCAGTTGCTCCAACATCCTCCCCCTCCCCCCCTCCCCCCATTTACAGGAAAAACCACCGCAGACATAGCAGATGCTGCTGAGTGGGTGTTTGAAGGGTACCTTTCCCATACAGGCTCCATACTGCTTTCACTTTTCATGCTCCAATGTTTTCATCAGTCTGTGTGGGTTACTACTTCACAGAAGGTGCTCTCTCTGTTGACTGTCTCTCCCACTCTGCCTTTAAAATTGCACGGTGCTAATGATACACTGTTATTTATATCCCTCAAACAACCACGGCTCTGCTTTTTTTAGCAGACTGGGATCATTTTGACTTCAGTCTGTGTACTACGACTCAAAGATTGACTCGTTCTTTACACTTGATGCCACTTCATCTGGTCCTGTAGTCTGGCTGACATGATTAGAAAACATGAGACGGCCCTATGTGGTTAAGCTTTATCCCTATTTGAGAGGAAATAGGACTTTCATTCTCCCTGAGTCCCTATCGATCTGAAAATGAGAAAATGGAAAGATTACTCTGTGATGGAAAGAGCCATTAAAGAGCTGGGGAGCCAAAGAGCTCAGAAAATGCCCAAGTATTTATCAGTTCACTGGCATTTTTTTAACCTTATTTATCAAGGGCTTGCTTGCTGATTGTGCATGCTCTTTTGAATAGCAATCCATTATAGAGTTACTGTTTTTGAATTCAGGTGTTGGATCCTTCAGAGCCTGCATAGACCAAATATGTCATAATGAGATGACAACAGGTGTAAACCCACTGTCATGTCACCACTTTGTTTGTGGACTACCGTTTGGCTGTAGCCATCTTGGACAAGAGGGTGGAGCTCTTGAGGATATGCTTCAGTTCTGATTGGATCTGACTGAGAACCCGAGCTCACGCTGTGATAGCGACCAGCCATGAGGTAGCCACGCCCTTAAGCATCACCTCTTTACTAAATGGGACCATAATTTACAAAATGAAAAATTTACAAATCTCAAACTAAAAAAGTTGTAATGAGATAATGAATCAGATGAGATGTAGGCTCATTTTTCTATAGGCTTGCATATAACAGGACTTGGAACCTAGTGGCCACTAGAAAGAATGCAGGTCTAAGGCACTTCCACATTGACTTTCACATGACTTTTAGCATTAACTCTGTGGACTATATGTCACCCATCATTTGTTTACATTATAAGTCTTTTTCTAATGTGAGGTATTTATTAATACAAATTAATTTTGCCCTAGTTTCCCAGTGGTATTCACGCTTTGGTCATTTAAGAGTACCATGGTTACATAAATTCTGGAATATCTGACTCCATGCGGGGGTGGAGGTGCTCTGAAGGCACTGTTTTCATCTGTTTCAGTGTCCGTGAATATAGACTCTCCCATTTGGCGAGGAGGCAGCTGTTCGGTGAAGGACCCAGTTTTGTGGGCTTTGTCCTTCAGAGAATCCAGCCTCTGAATCGGGACACGGAGTGACACCTGGGAGCTCTACAGTACAAACAGTCCTCCACTGCCGGGCACCGAGCAGCTCCACTGGGGTAGATATGGGGTCAAGTGCCTTGCTTAAGGGCACTTCTGTGATAATTGTTGAGGGAGCATCGAGTGTTACTCATTTGCTCTCCGCTGTCAAACCTGTTTTTGAAAACCCTTTTTCTCCGCTACTGTGCTGGCTTCGCAACTGAATTTACTGGAGAGAACACACTTGAGGGGATGTGTGATCCTGCCTGTGGATCTGCAATCACATTTTATTGACTGACCGTTTAAATTCAATACTGCTTTATAAAGAAATAAGAGGAGCTACTGTCTGCTGCACGACATGCTATAACATGCAGGACACAATAACAGGGTATATGGCATTACACTATTATTATCATCAGCTGCAAAGGAATGAAAACAGTAGGGATTTTATAGCTATGTTAGTTTCCATGTGAGCACTATAACAGGTTAAAAAAAAACCCATAAATGATTAAACTAACATCAGCTGTGAGCTTTTAAAATAATGTCTTGTGATGATTAAGAATGTATGTTGCAGGTGTGCAACAGTGCAGCCAGACTGCTCCTGTCTGTACATTAAAATCCCACAAACACTCGCTTATATGAGGCCCCTCGAGTCTGGAGAAGTTTGTGTGTGTGTGTTTTTATGGGGCCAGATCGGGGCCAGTGTGTGTATGTGTTTGCAAGTGAGAGCCAGTGGTGAAGTGGTGCCTGGAGAAATGGCTGTACTCTTAATATATGCCCCAATATTTTTTTAAAGCGGCTTGCAAGGGACAATTGCACTGTGTTATAAACAGTGACATTTAAGACTGCTCTTGCATATTTAGTTAACCCAAAAATGTAGTATTTGCACATTGTTGCTTAACTTCTGCTGCTCGACTGCAGGAAGTCATTATGAAATGAACATTAGCCAGTAGAGGTGCAGGTTTTCCAATCAATGCTGGCCCACAGACTGTAGAGACAACTGCACAATTAGTCATTTTCGAGTAAACTATTTGTACGTATTCCTTTGTCTATCAGAACGTTCATCATATCTGAGAGCTGCACTTCTGCAGGAAATTGAAACTCCCTGCTGGTAACACATTAACTATCTGGCTTTTAATCGTGCTATCTCCCTATATTTATGCATTGGCCGGATGGCAGGCAGATGTAGTTAAAGGGACTTGTATTTGCTGCAGGAGTATATATCTTGCTCTGGTAGAATTGTTTTTATGAGGCGTACACATGCCCATATCTCTGGCTTATTATATAGCATTATGTCCCCCTGCATATGATGTATGGCCTTGTGCCTACTATATGCAACATTACATCTCCATATGCTGCTGTGAGAAGTTTATTTTTTTGATTTCGGTTATCTCCATAGTCACATTCGGCGTAATATGTCACCGCACTACGCTGCACGGCACAGCAGGAAAGCCCGGCTAACAGCTTTGTACGGCGCCGTAGCCTTCTCCCCTCGGCATTCTAAATAGATAAATTATGATCACACTCCTCTGCAGTTGTCTGGCCGCCAGGGTTGACATATACACTGTAAAGAGACTGGCTAATGAAGAATGGCTCTGTCATTGGAGTTGTCTCGGAAATAAGGCGGATCACTCCATCTCGCTTTCTCTCTCCCTTTTCTCTCGGTCCTTCCTGTTGTTTTCTCACTCTTTCTTCCTCTCTGCCCTTATTGCTCCATTGCACCTCCACCCATCATTCATTCCTGTGTTTCATTCTCTCATTGCACTCTGTCTGCATGGAACAAATGAGGTTTTGGTGTTGCAAATGCATCAAACCCCCTTCACCCTCCTCATCTCTCCCCCCGCCCCCGTTTACCCACAGTGCTTTGCGGCACTTGGAGATGTGCATCTAACCATCTCTAATGAGCTCGCTTGCGTTCGTCACTGTCGTTTGTTGTTGTTGTTTATGGCGAAGTAATTTGTGGTTGCCATAGAAATTGTCTCTGCTAAATGTGCCCATCATTACTTTGTGCTTAAATCCGTCATTGCCAGTAGCCTGGAGGCGGGCAGGCGTATGAAATTTGATTAATATGATTTGATATCATTTCTCCATTAGCTTCTTGAGGAAACTGGATATTGGTCTGTTGTTTCTGTTTGTATACAATATTTCTTAAGCTCACATTCAGTCGTGAAGTCTCCTGATCGCAGACGATACGCAATTTAATTTCACTCGTTTCAACAATTTAACACCAGCGTCGCCAAGTGTCTCTGTTCGACTTGGCAAACAAAGTGAGCGTGATTTCTTATGTACCGCATTAATATTAACAAGATTAAAAGAGTTGTCTTTTTTTTTTTTTTTTTTTTTTTTCAAAGGTGCAGCTTATTTTCCATTCGCCTGTGAGTGAGCAGCTGAGTTTTGACAGGCCGTGTCATCATACAGGAATTCCCTTTGAACTCTGTTTCTGGACCGGCTCTTGAATATTTTAGTGGTGGTAGGGGGTGAAACCTCATTTGCTATTTTTGCCTCTTCTTTTCCTACCACTTTGGGGTGGAAATGTCATATTGTCAGTGGGATATGCTCATGGTAGCAGCTCGACCCAGTCTGGCCTAAATGTAAATGCCAGTTAGAGATGTTCTAAAAAAATGTGCTTCTCTGTCTTTCCCACTTTACTTTCTGTCTTCTCTCCTTATTTACCCTCCTCTTGGGTATCTGATTCTTTCTCCTCTCCCCCCCCCCCTTTTTTTTTACCCTCTCCTGACTATTCTTCCTACTTTCTTTCCTACTTTCATCTACTCACCTCCTCCCCCATTGCTCCCCACATCTCTCTCTTCAAACTTGTGTATGTTTTCTGTTTTCCTTCTTTCTTCTTGCCCTCTATTTTGCATCTTCACCTTCCCGTCAACATTTTTTTTCCTAACATTTTAAACTTCTTCATCCTTCCCTCTCCCGTCCCTCCCCTTGCTGCTCTCCATCTGCCTCATGTCTCTCCGGTACAAGTCTGCTTGAGTGGGCTGCCAGTAACATGTCTATCATCTGTCAGTTTTGTTGCTTTTTTCCCCTTAACTTAACCTCATTTCTATTTCTTCTGCTTTATTTGCTTGATTCGGCCCCATGCTGTGGAATGGCTCTGCACTTGCCTCCATGACCTTATCAGACTTTTTCCTAAGCATCCTCCACCTCTTTCTTATCTCCTCTAGTTTCTTCTTTCCCACGCACTTCCTTCTTCCCGTTCTCCTTTCATCTGTCTCAGTCTATTATCTTTTTCAGCCTCCTTTTGTTACCGTTCATCACTCTCTTTCTCTTGTCTTTTTTTCTCTCTCCTGCTCTCTCTGCCTATCGCTTTTTCTGTCATTTCAACTCCCCCGTGGCTTTTCAGTCCCTCCCTCAGGTGGCCTGGCTCCGACCAGCTTCGCCCCTTCACCTTAATTGCGATTTGGGGTGTAAAGGCTAACACAACCTTCCTGTCAGGGGAGATTTATTCCCTCACCTTTTGGAGCTCTTGATCAGGGTCTGAGTGCATCTGTAATCTGCCTCTGAAAGGTGAGGCACTCACCCCGCACCAGCCTGCTTCGGCCCTCCCGGATGGATGTCTGGGGACCGGGCCTGTCAACGTGACATTAAACATTTAAAACTCGGTCTGCACATCACTCCAAGCATAGCAATGGAGCCAGCAGTCTCGGGTCTGAAAACCACAGGGGGAAGCAGACAAGGCAAAGAGAGAACAAGAGAGCGAGAGAGAAAGCTAGACTGTCAGGGGACACTGATGGAGAGAGGGAAGAAAATCTCTTCCTGTCATTTTCCAGGAGACAGAGAGACATAAGACTCAGTAGCTATCACTGCAGAGGAGGTGCAGGGAGCGGAGACAATACCCTCTTCTGCTGCTCTGGGCCAAGCCATCCCGTTTCAAACAGGTGCGAGCGTGTGTTGTGGCAATGCCTTTGTCTCCATCTCAAAAAGTGAGAGTAGGAGAGAGCGGAGTATCCCACTAACAAAATTCAAAAGATGCATCTTCCAGGTGCTACTTGTTGCTGTGTTGTCAACGGGAGTCCCCCTGGCTTCTAATGGATAAGGACCAAAATCTGTCCTCAAAAAACAGCAGGCCATTTAATAATCTTCCCTTAACCCAATAGGCCAGTAGACTCAATCCAGTAGGCAGAAATGTGCCAACACGCAGCATCACCGGTGCCGAGCCAGAGAAGCCTGACATGCACTGCTGCCAAAGTCAATCACATTATATTTAGAGTGAGCACCTGTATAACCAAATCACATTAAGACACATTTGGAATAAGGCGCTGCAGTCATTGTTTCGTTTCAGAAATGTGTCATTTTCTTGCAAAAGAGTCCTCAAGTAGGTGGGTTTCAACATGTGTCCTCCCACAGCTGTGCCATGCAAACCGGTCCTGGTGAGGGAAAGCACGCAGCTCTGAGTTGTTAATTGGCCGTCAGCGCTGCCCACGACTGACGTTTTAAACAAGCTGTTAAAACCGCGTCTTTACTACGGCTGACCTGGCTCTCAGGTCTCGCAGCTCTGGTTAACAGGTGGGACTGCACCTCAAACATTTTTCTCCCCTTTTATTGGCGGCTTGCAACTCACGCGGCATAAAGGAGCTTTTTAGTCAAATGGCATACTTTGCTGATGACACAGCCATAATTGGAGGTCTGTCACTGATCAGTCAATGATAATTAACTCCAGCCTAGAATTTCCACTGACATTTGCTCGTTGAAACAGCCAATTACGGCACATTGAGGAAGTACAGCAATCAATGGCGCGCGCATTCCCCTGACCGCATGTGCACATGGGCTCGAAAACACACACACGCGCGCACACACATGGATGGAGATGCGCAGAGAAGAGCGCAGGACTGTTAGCTGCGTGACCGACTTGACAAAGACGCTCTTGATCCTAAAACGAGCTGAGGTCTTTTTTCCAGTGGGGATAGGAGGAGAGTGCTGTAGCACCTGAGCTCAGTGTCAGCACTCTTTGCCTCTTCCTCACCTCTCCTCAACTCTCATCCCATCGCATTTCCTCGCCTCTGCTCCCACGCCACCATCGCTCTCTCCCTCATTTCCGTCCTTCCCTGCCCGTCTCTGTTTTTCTTAGTTTCTCTCCATTCGCTCACGCACAAATAGGAATGCAATGCTGTTACGTGCCATAAATACAGACAGGGTCATAAAGCATTTTTTTATTACAACCAGATCATCACGCAGACACAGACAGTGCTGTTGGGATAATTAGAGGGACACGGCCACTGAGACACAAAACAAAGGCCCATATGAGAATTGAAGCCAAAGATAACAAAGAGACAAAGGAGCAAAGAATGGCATAGGGCAGAATAGGATATGAGGCTATGAGGAAGTTGAGCGAAGGACAGGGCAGAGCGTACCATGATTAGGGATGGGTACCTTTCACCATTGAATCGATACGATACGAATCTAACTGTATACATGTATGTGTGTAATATATATATATATATATGTACAGTCTATGAGTGGAGCAGGCGTAATTTACGAGGAACCTTGAACGCACCATTTCTGGTCACGTAGTTCACCGCGAGAAGAAAACACACATTATCATTAGCGTCATGGCTAACTGTAAGCGGTCGAAAGTTTGGTTGTATTTTCACCGCTTACGGTTAGCCGTGACGCTAACGGTGAGCTATGTGAACTACGTGACCTGAAATGGAGTGTTCAAGGTTCCTCGTAAATTACGCCTGCTCCACTCATAGACTGTATTGCTCTGCTCTGTTGAGGTGCGTTCAAGTATCGAAATGTGGTACCTTTTGTTTTAAAGTGAGTCGGTACTCGGTAGTACCGACGTGACTGACTCGGTTCCAAAAAAATACCGAGTTCGGTACCCATCCCTAGCCATGATAGCTCTGATGTAAGGAAATATGGCACGGCGAGGTAGATGATGAAGAAGGAGAGAGTGAGGAAGTGAGGAGGAGGAAACGGGAGAAGAGTGACAGAGTGTGACTCAGAATCCGAGACAGAGAGATGGGATGGAGGTGCAGACTGAGTGTTTGCCCCGCGGGCCCGGCCGGCCAAAGGTAAGCCAGCAGACAGCGCAATGTGTCACTCCGCATTTTGTCATCAAGTTATTTCTGGAGGACGAGAGCTTCAACCTCAGCCTCGGCTCGGGCTTAGTTTCTTCTCCTGTGTGTGCCTGCGTGCGTTAGTCAAGAGCGCATGGATGCACTCAGCTACCCGCAACGCCCTGCTGAGATACATATACATCTCCCAGAAGGCCTCGTTGGCATTTCTTCCCGTCTTTGAGTGTCGAATCTGCCGTGTAAGAATGTCGCATGCGTGTGTTTGTGTCCAGCAGTGAAATGATCTCCCTGACATTTGTGTGTGTGTGTGTGAGAAAAGGAAATATGTTGCATGTCATCTTCGTCTCTGTCCATCTCGCTTTCGTGGCTCATGCAATCTCCAGAGAGTTCTGGCTGACATGCAAAATTACAGGCAGCTTACACACATGCAGCATATTGCACATGCACATGAACACACACAGACGCACGCACTAACTCGTTCACCGTCTACAAGGCTTAGCCCCATTGTTTACATATGGATAATCCCCAACACAAACTCTAGGAGGAAAACCTTTCAGGGACTGTAGCTCATCTACTGCAGCAAAGCGACATCTGGACTCAAGCATATTTTATCGTACTACAATTGGCCTCACATTACAGTAGTAGCTTAGTATTAAGGAAACTGTCCAATATGGAAATAGTCCAAAAGGATTTTTTTTTTTTTTTTTTATTAACGCTCAGGGAAGACAAGAGCAAAGGAAATAGGTTTGGTGGAAGCTCCAAAGAGGTGTGAAACACAGGGAGGGAGATCAGGAAGAGATCAGTGGATGGATGTGAGGAAATGAGGATGGTTAGAAGGAAAGGTAGCAGGAAGTAGGGGACTTAAGATGGATAGAAAGGCGAAAGGAGTGTGACAGAAATAGAAAGCCGTTCCGAGGGGGAGAAGAAACTATCGGAAGACGTGAGATAGAGGAGTGAGTGACGTTCGAAGGAGGAAGGAAGGAATGACAGATGAAGGAGTCAAAGGAGGGAAGATAGAGAGAAAAAGTAAAGAAGGGAGAAAATGATGGAAGGCAATGCAACGCCCCTGGTTAAAAAATTCCAATTTGTTTTTGTTGGATTTGCCATAGATAAACCATAGACTGTATAAAATATGGACGTAGTGTCCGTGACGTCACCCATAGGTTTCTGAAGAGCAGAAATGAAGCAAATCGTAGTGCGTAGCCATCTTGGTAGCCAACCTCCGGTTACTCAAAATATGGACAAAGAGGTGGAGCGAGGGCGGAGCTGAGGCGGGTCGAATGAACGCTATTGGCTGAAAAAAAGCCGCTGAAAAAAGCCGCTTTATTCGAAATAATCAAACTAGCTACGGCTAACCAGCTAGGTTAAATGCTAAATAGCGTTGCTAGCCGGCTAACCCCACGACGATCTCTTTCCCAAACTCAGTGACTAGAATTAGCCGGGGTGTCGCCCTTTAGACCGTCAGTTCATAGCTGTCAATCAAAGTGGCGCCACTTAGATTGACAGCTATGAACTGTGCATAATGATGTATGCTGTATATTTTAAACGAACGCCTTATAAAAAAATTCGCCCCCCCCAGAGTTGTCATGGAGTAGAAAAACAGCTTATGAGACTAGAGCCATGTTTTGAACCAGGCTGTAAATATGTTTTTTTTCTGTCGTAAAGTCGGACATTTTAACATGGGGCTCAGATCGGCTCAGATGTAATTGACTCACTTCTGCAGCCTGCCCTAGCGGTTATTCGAGGAACTGCAGCTTTTTTGCACTTCCGCATTGGCTTCATTTTTCAGTGCCGGAGGTTGCCGCTTGAGATAAACACATTTTGCAAGACATTTCCAGATGGCACACAGCAAGGCAAAGGACTTTTTTATTTCTTATATTAAGGAATATTAATATCTGATGGAATATGAAACTTTAACATTTCAGGTAAAGTCAACATAAAGCTGGTGGTGGGCTATTCTGTGCAGACCATGGCAGCAGCTTGATATAAATCAGATGTCAGGGCGAGGGTGTCTGACAGATTAGCGCTCATGTGTGATGTGCATGTGCATGGCAATGTGGCTAGATGCTTAAAGAATGGGAGCGTGTGTGACTAGACAGGAAACATAAGCCGAAAGGAGACGAACAAGGCATTTAAGGAATTAGGACAAAAAAGAACAAGGCAAACAGGATTACGGAACAAGACAGAAGATGAATACGATGGAGTGTGAATGAATTTTATCTGGCCAATTGCTCTCTTTCATTATGCACAAAGACACGCGCAGACACATTTACGCGCTCGCACTCAGATGCGTCTCCAACCATTATTGTCTTCTCCCATGTCCTCTCCCATTATGGCGCTAACGCTAAAGCCAAAGTGCTTTCCAGCCAGCCCTCAATTAGATAACAGAGGCCCTAAAAGGCTGCTCTTTGCATCTAACACCACCTAACATGAAATCAGTAGCAAAGTGGGAAAGGAGAGGGGGGGTGGGGTTGGGTGTAATCACATCAGCCTTAATTACTTTTTGCTCTTCAACAGGCGACTTTTATCTATCATCTGCGAACCGCGGCTTTGACCCTTGACCCTCACACCGTTGGCTGCTTTTAATCTAGAAATGTGACCAAGGAATGTAATTTTATCACACTCTTATGGTAATTTGAAATTGAATAGAAGAAACAGAGTGAAGCACCTTGTCTGAATATATTCATTTAAATGCAAGTCAGATATTAAAAAGGCATTTTCCAGTCATTCTTCGAGCTCCATTTTTCAGTCAGGCGGAGGCATAGATACCAGCACGGCGCCATTGTCGCAGTGTTTGGTAATTTTGCGACTCTGAACGAACCTGCTCGCATTGAGTTGAATGAAGTGGTGCGGCAGAGGGATCATTATATGGACCTGTCAGTTTACGCACTCCAACAGCTTAAACAGACTATTGCATTCCTCTTTTTTTTTTTTTTGAAGTGCTGCTATCACTGTGTGCATCTAAATCTACTCAAACAAGACCGAGTGAACGTAACTTCTTAATCACTTCAGCAAACGAATCCACAGACAAGAGACAGTAAAAATGGAAACACATTTTTTTTTTATGGCAAGTTACCATAGTATGACCGATATTGTTTTCCTCACATAACTTGTACACAATAAACAGGTGTAATGTCTCCAGAAATGTGTATTCGTTTTGAAGAATCATCATCTGCTCATTCAAGCACATTGGGAATGTTATATGCTAATATATGAGGTGATCAACAAAATCAGTGTCCCCTTGCTTCCTCCTGCTCTACCGGTTTCAAGTGGACGAAAACAAACAGATATGGTTGGACGGCCTCACCAGCAGACGTGTATCTATGATGTACATAATAATGACCTTATTATATATTCATCCTGCTTTGGCCTCTTCTCCAGGTCGTGTTGCGACAGGATTGAGATTCCACATGCGCAACCTTCACTTCATTTTAAAAAACCTTTCCCCCCCTAAAGATTTACCGAGAAAAACAACACTGAAAAATAGAACAGAACACATTACAAATATAAGGTTGTCTATAGTAGGCATGGGTCCTCAAGGAGGAACAATATGGATCACAAGTCCTTTCTCCTTGACAGGTGTTTTCCTTGTTGTACAGTTGTTGCGAGATATAAAGTTTATGACGTCCAGAGAGAAGTATTTCCAGGCCTCAGCCATGTTGAGCACAGTTGAATATAACCATTAGGAGAAGGAAATGGAGATGCTGCTCCTCAGGGCAACATAAACAATCATGTGATATTTTCAACCAGAACGTAGACCAGGGTCAAGTCTGTAGCAAATATACACTTGGCCTGGTCGTACTTTCCTATATGCTGTGCTTCTGTCATCTTGCATTATAAGATTCTTTCAAACCATCACTATGAATTATGTGCAAATTTTGTTTCACCCAGCCCTGACATACACGCAAAATGGGTATGTAGTGCGCAGAATCACACACAATTAAGCTGACTCATCTTACCGCCCTCTCCGGGATAGAGTGCACGCATACACACACACACACAACTCACAGTGACATTTCAATAAACCTATCAACGACCTCACTCCAACTATCTCCACCCATTCCATATATCAGCTGCATAGGTTTGCAAAGCAATCACCCAGCACAGAGCACCAGACTCAACCATCCACTCAGAATAAAACAGATTTATTGCACTGCCTTTTGTTTTCTTTATTTTTATTTTTTTTCTTTCTCACGGAGCTGCAGTGTGCTTGAAGGTCATTTATTGGCTCTTGAATGTTAGGCAGCATTTACAGAGCTTAGGGAAATTGCATTTTAAAAAGAAGAATAAGGAAGGGAAATTTAAAAAGAGAGAGCCTTGCATTTTCATTTTTCAGTGTGCGAGTGTGTATCATACGCTACAGTAGGTAGGGGTGTGCCACGTATTGTGATAATGGCGATATTCTTACTTGCTGATAAATTTACGTTGTGCAAAACAACAGCAAGCATGGCTGAAAGCGACATTGCTTCTGGCTCCACAGTGGAAAAAGGGAGCGACTTCAGGAGTGTGGAAGTGGTTTGGTTACAACGGATTAGATGTACAGCAAACCATGGTAATATATAAGAAGCCACCTCAAGCAGGGAGAATCAAATCGCATGAGGAGAGCTCAACTGCTTTTGTGAGTTCTAAACCAAGCAAACAAACTAATTGGCTGAATGTAGCATCAAATCTTTGGCAAGTGGTGCTTCATATTTTGTCAAGAATATCATCATTGCAGAAATACCCTGAAATATCGTGATATTATTTTAGAGCCATATCGCCCACCCTTCCTATGTATCTGTTTATGTCGTGTTGTACTTTATTTCTGTGCTGATGTCTTCCCAAGCATTTCTGTCTGCATATGCATACATTCATATATAAGTATGTAAATTCTTTAGTCCTTCACACTGTGTTAATTGGTGTGTGTGTGTGTGCGCGTGCATGTAGGCGTGTATCCACTGTATGATTTTACTCTACTGTGTATACAGTGGACTGTGTCTTAATTGTGCAAATATTATTTATATTTTCCAAAGCCCACTCCTGTCCCTATTCACAGCAGGATTAACTCGCTTCCGTCAATACCCACTCCTTCACGTTTTAATTTAGAGAGGATTTATGAAATTATATTTCTTTTCCTCACAGGCTGAACTGTTTGAACAAACTAGATTGCAAAGAGACTGCTAAAGAACCAAAGTGTAAGAAGTGCTTTTTGCAGTTCACCTTCCCACAAGAGGTTGGGTGGTTGAGGGAGTGTTCAAACTGCAGTTTTCCTGTCGGCTTTTGACAGCTTTGATCAATAATGCCATGATCACTAAGAGCAAGTCACAAGACCTGTGAGAAGTCATGAAGCAAAGTGATTAGATGACAGTTTGTTCAGACGCTGATACGGCTCCTCTCTGCTCGCTGGATCTCCTTGAGGACATGGATGACAAAGATATAGGCATACGATGGGTGATTAGTATTTCGGTATATACTGTATTTACTTTTCCTTCTATGTTCGTGTGTAAGCATTTTTCTCTCTTCCCTTCTGTGTGCCTTAAAGTCCATTTTTTAGGAAGTGTGTTTCTGGCTCTCTCTCTCTCTCTGGCAGGCTGTATCCCCCCAGCTGTTTGTGATCTCACCACAGTTTCTTGGTCTCTCTATAAAGAATTATTTTTTTTTCCACATGAGGAGGAATATTTAATGTCTGAGCTGAGCAGCAGAGAGCCGATTATGACTGCTGCTTTGCATGCAGATGCTCCGTGTTTTGTCTTGGCAGATAGAGTCTTGAACTTTGGCTGACAACCAAAGTCATGTTTTGGTCTGCTTGACCTCTTTCTGCGCTTCTCTGACCAAGCACGGGAACCGTGTGCTTTTCGGAAACGTTCATCAAGCTGAGCTCAGTGGGCCGTGTCAGGGATAAAACGTTTTGGTGCTTTTATTTAATTGTGTTTAATAAATGGGTTGCTCCTGACAAATTTCAGAAGCAAATCCAGTTTCATGCAGTGATACAGAGGCAATTCCATATCTTTTAAACAGCCCAACTTGAAACTTTTAGTTCAACGAAGATGCTACCTGTGCATTTGTGTGTTTGTGTGTGTGTGTCTATGTGAGTGGGTGTGTATGAGCCCTCCCCACCTCTCCAGGGGAAGCACTCAGCAGTCCCTCTACACTAAAAGTGCTGAGTGTGAGGGATGGTGTCAGATGACAAATCTAAGGGACAAACTGCATCTAAAGCAGACATTCTTTATAGTCTGTCCTTCACCCCTCCAACTCCCCGCCTCCACCCTCCTCTCCATCTATTTCACTCCTCTTCATCTCTCAAATCCCCTCATCTCTCTATAATTCGCTGTGCATGGTGAGTAGTGAAATGTAAAACATTTTTATGGCGCTCTTCTGTTCTGCTCTGTATACTTCTCTTCTGTTTGCCTCTCTCCCTCCTTGTTTATCCATCCCTTTACTTCATCTCAGAGAAGCAAGACAAAAGCAATGTGATACCGTGCATCAAAGAGATGACAGTGAGTCATCAACCCCCCCATGATTACTGACAGAGCTGTGCACTGTGGGTAACCTCCACCATGAACAACCCTCTCAGTGGGTGACAGCATTACTAAAACATGCTGCCCACAAACATGCACACATATGTGCACATACATACACACACATACTGTACATACAAAGGAATACATACACATAGTATGTACGCACACACATACATCGAGGTTTAGAGTATTTGTGGTCTTATGACTGAACTGAAATTGAAAACAAAGCTCTGATGAAAAACTTTGAAAATCTTTTGGATAATCTGAAAAGTGAGCGGTAGTCAAGCAAAAACATTACTTATTTGAGAGACACTGTGACTTAGAATATGAAAATATGCCCCCATCGCAGGAGCAATGTACTCACTACATACACACAAATATACACATTGGAAAAAAAAAAAAACATTTGCTCTGTCTGTTTATTCAGTTTATTCAAATATATGCTGCAGATTGAAAAGTTTTTTTTTTTTTTCCAGAGAGCAGAATTTACAAAAGAGACAAGTCACATTATTAAACAATAAAATTTTTAAATCAGAAAATAATTACATGAATCAGTCATTTTTCTGTCTCTCCACTTTGGTTCCTTGCTCCCGGTCTATATAACTCTCCTTTCTTGTGTCTTCTCTGTGTACATAGCCCCCCTGCTGCCTTCCTCTGCAGCGTTTCCTCCCCTCTACTCTCCTCTTTTTTTCATCACTCCCCCCCCTCCCCGTTGTGTCTTCCTCTCCTCCTCCCGTCAGTCCCTCCTAGCCTTCATCTCCCTCAGAGGGGGGCCGGGAGCCATGTTTCTACCTAATGATGCATTGCCGAGGGGAAAGAAAATTTGACAGCTAACAACCTCCTCTCGCTCTTTCTCAGGCACACACGCACGCACGGATGTGTCAGATATGGGCAACGCAGCAAAGTTGAGCCAGATACTTCATGGTGGCCTCTGCATGTCATTTCCAATATCTGCCAACTTTTCTTATATGTCCTATGAAATTAACTAGAGGGCCTTAAGAAGCTGGGACATATAGTCACATACATTTTCCTCTCCTTTCTTAAATTTTTAATCTTGTCTACTTTAGACGCTAGAGACTGAATAATTTGTCATTTAAAGTTCCAAAAGTGTCACAGTTGCTGAAGTAAAGGTTTTTATTAAGTGATGATCAGAATATCCTGTGGTCCATAAACATTGCCCTGCAGGATCCATAATGAGATGTTGCTTCTTCATGCATTTTGCTGTTTAAGGACTTCATCAGTCAAGTACAAATCAAGTCAAGTCAATTGTATTTATGCAGCCCAGTATCACAAATCACACATTTGCCTTTTGGAGCTTTTTTTTTTTTTTTCCATCTCCACAGTATACAGTACTCTTATTTGGATAAGGAAAACTTCACTAAAAACCTCTTTTAAAAAAATGGAAGAAACCTTAGGAAGAAGCAGCAGAGGAGGGGTGGGTCTCCAACAGACGTGTGCACAGAAACAGACCAGCATAGTAAAATAACAGTACATTCTTTCATCTGGAAATTTGAAAGCAGTCAGACTACAAATTCCGACAAATATCTCTTGGATTTTGCAAAGTGAGCTGCCTGTCACAAGGTGAATATAATTTAGAATCTTGATTTATTTTTTATTACCTCAGATGACTGACAGTACGGTGTTTCGCTGCCTAGTTTGCCGCTTTTGTTGACTCAAGGCTTCGATTCATAAATCCGTTTGAGAGATATTGGAGCCCACAAAGAATTTTCCACATATCCTGCCTACAACTAGCAATATTAAATTTGATCTGATATGAATCTCTGCATCTGTCACATTCACACAGTGGAAATCTGGTGGTTAATAATCTCTAAATGTTTCTATTTCTGTCTCCACAAAACTGGATTTGTATGTATTCGCTTGCTGTGTCAGTTTGTTTCTTCACAAGATTAACATACTGTACAGGTGCAGAGGTGATCAGAGGTGGTATTTCATTACATAATTTTCAGTATTTGACCTCGATGATTGTTAGTTGGCAAGCTTGCAAAACCAAGAGAAAGCTGAGAGCTAAAAGAGATTAACAACAGTATGGAGGAAAAAGAACATATGCCTGTAATGGTTGCCATATATTTTGTACTTTGACTGACACTGACAAATGCAAATGCACTCATTGATTTACACACTAATTATATATGTTTATGCAGGACCTCTATGCATGCATGTGCATCTTATACATACGTGTTCATGATTTGTTTGTGTGCCTTTAATTTGCATGTAGATTTTCCCAGCTTTCATTTGAGTTGAACCCCCCCCTCCTTCCCCTGTCTTTCCTCTTGCTCTCCTCTCCTCCAGCTTCTCTCTCTCCATCTCTCACTTTCTCTTTCTAATGAGATGACATGGCTACAGTGTTCTTCTTCCACTCTGTGACAGCCTCTCTGTTGCCAATTAGCGGTTGGAGTCGCCAGCTCTCTGTTTGCCTTCGGAGATTACATCTCTGTTTGTGTGCACAACCGCAAATGAGAGGATCCACTTAAAGGCCGGGGATCTAGTCAACAAATGCACTATATGCACATATATATGCACAGTATATATGGAGTGGCATGGGGATGCAGTCTATCTGACCACTGCTCTGTGTTGTTTATGTATGTGCGTCTTTGTCAGAATGTGTGTGTGTGTGTGTGTGTGTGTGTGTGTGTGTTTCAGTGGTCCTCCATCCACCTTAATCATAGTGTTTACATCAAAAGAGGAGAAAATGGGGAAAAATAAAGAGGAATAGACGTCCTAAAAACAGGAATTACTGCACACCTCTCAACATTCACAACTGTTTCGGGAGACAGCGTGCAACAGCAGCAGCCGAGGTAGAAGCAGTTGAGTGCTCCCGAAAAGGACATGTCGTGCATCATGTCGTACTTTCCCCTTTATGTTAAAGACGTGTTAACACTAATACGTATCCCTGCTCAGAGCCAGGTCTGGTGAGGAGTGGTCCTGATCTGTCATTTTTTATTGGATCATACTTCACCATGAGCTGAACTGTGAAGCACTTACACCCTGGCAGGACTCCACTGCCTGGCAATGCAAACTTATACAAAGGGCCTCAGACCCATAGAAAAAGACAATTTTGTTGCAAAGAAATCTCACGCAACTAAAACCTTCAAGTTTCAATTCTTACCTGAGGCTCACTATCCTGTTGCCATACACACTATGCACGAGTTACTTTTGCTCTAACTGACCGATCAGGTGTTAAATTCACTTAAGTTTTCAAGAGTGCTACAACCTCTGAGATGACCCACGTGATTCCCAGACACAGCAACACCCACAAAAACCTGCTGAGTGTCCTGCTCCATGTATCTTCCCCAGCAGTCCCAGCATCAGCACCACGGACAGCGACTGTGACACAGTCTGGTGCAGACTGTTACAAACCATCCATGTGAGCTCAACACGTCAGCAGGAGGGGAGTTGCAGACTGTAGGCTAAGCTTTGGGCAAATAATCTGTTGCGGAAATTCTTTACAATCAATGAAAAAAAAAAGATGCAGACTGCAGTTGTCAGACGTCGCCTTTTGTGCAGCGTAGGCTTAAGATTCATGTTACGGCGATGCATCCGGTGAAGCCGACTGTATGAGTAAGCAGAACCGATGCACTAAGTCATGTAAGTTTTTTCATTTTGCGGCGTAACACGGATGACTGATTCAATAATAATTCAATACTGGGGAATCTAATGATAATATTAAAGCACTCTGCGCATGCAGGCACTTACACGCTCAGACACTAACTGCGTGCACCTCTGCAGAGGACTTGCACTTATTGTCAGCAGCTGCTATTTATCAACATTACGGCTGAAGCCTGCAATGCAGATGCAAAAACAGTTTACATGCACAGTGATTTACGTGAGCGAAATGATACTGGCGTGTTTTCAAACTCCTGGGTAAGCTCATGTCCTGATTAATAGAATCCCTTATAGATAATACACAAGTCAATTGTTATGGCTTATTGTTTGTGTATCTATAGGAGATAATGTGTAATTGATATATAATCCATAATCAAGCTTTTTCTTACAGAGATTACAGCATCATCATCAAATGCAAAGGTCATATAGTAGAATACTTTTCTCATACCCACAGCTTGCCTGTCTGTCACCGCCTGCTAGTAAGCTCATCCGAGTTTGTTTAAAAGCAACAATAAATCTCCTGATATATTTAATTTGTTTGATTTAGAGATGTGCGAGGGCAGTGGCAGCCCGGCACAGATTTATGAGAGCCCGCTCATGTGGTGGCAAATGGCAATCTGTTCAGCGCCGTGTCCCGGCAGAAAAATAACTCCTCTCACAGCAGTGAATCATCGCCGCTTCCGATTCACCGAAAACAAGCAGTTAATCTGATTCCCCCCGTTCAGTTTTTATAAAACTTCATGGTAGAAGTGTGCAGGAGAAACACAGCAAGGTTCAAATAAAATCGGTTATTCTGGGTAACTCGTATATTTAAATTGGGGACGCATGCACGATGAGAGTGACACAGTTTTTAAAGGATATATGAGGTGGAGAGTCGCCTTGCTCTTATGATTATGTGAGGAACTACAAATAGAGAGCATATAAAAATAACAGCCTTGAATGCAGTTAAATTTGGGCCTTTAACCTAATGTTAAATGTTCCATCAAAATGTAGCTCAAACAAAAATAACACATGTGGAACCGCTCCTCGCCATCGTTTTTCTTATAAAAGCAATGAGGTGATTGGTCAAATGGAGCCTCGGGAGGAGTGAAGCTTCGTATAAGAGACATTTTTGTTGACATTGATGTGACCGCTCGTCACGTGACCGCTACCTTCTCAAATTAATACAAGCACTTGACATTTTTGCTGTAATGATCACGAGCAGTTGCAGCCAGCATGTTATCAACACATGGAGCTGGGATGGTAGGAGGAAGCAGTGAGAACGGAAGAAGTATGAGGAATCTTCTTACCCCCTCCGCACGCACGCGCACACACACACACACACACACACACACACACACACACACACATCACGTTGCATGTCTTTTTTTGCATATGGCATTGTGTCTGCGGCGATTCACTTCACATTAAATGGACCACACACTCCTGCTTTGTTGGAATTGTAAAAGCCTTATTTTAACGTAGTGAATGAATTCCATAGAAAGGAGCTGGCAGGGAAGCTTGTTAAGCCCTTTGCCCATCATAGAAAACTGCGCCGAAGGGCCCGTCTGCGATTTTATCGTTGTCATGCTTGTCGCTCCGGTTTAGGCTTAAGGACTTACATACTGTATCTGTCATATACACACATTTGCGCACATAGTCGAATGCTTATATGTACCTGCACACACACACACACACACACACACACATATGTTCATACACATGCGTGCACATTTTCAAATGCAGATATGCAGACGTAGCCAGACTGAGTTAAACACATTGATGCACTAATGCCATCTTACATCTATGGGATTGTACAGACATAGATACATGAACTTTAAGCCACTGTTCAGTCGTCAGTGACCTGTTCCCATTTCTCTCCTTTACCACAGCCACACACTACAGTGGTGAAACAGACCCACCGTGGTGGTGCTTTCATTTGTTCCGTGTCTGTGTATGTGTGTGTGTGTGCTCTTACTCTTCCTGTCTTTAAGAGGACAGCGTAACATGTCTCTTTGTCCCCTTTACATGCTGATAAAAGGCTTCCCATTGACTGCAGCCACCTCTTCATTTTGTTTCTCTTTCTCATTTCTTCAAAACACATTAATTAAAAAAAATGGTCAACTGCTGTCTTTTATACAAGAGAGTAGTGAATGTATTATTGGCCTCTTGGCTTTACTTACGTCTGCAGTGTCAGCAGGCTTTTATATACTACTTACACTGTGTTCAGGGTTCAGAACATTCTGTTTCTGCTTTTATAATTTTGGCAGAATTTTTTTGCTTCCTTAAAACACTGTTTGTGTGTTATGCTTGTGTGAGTGTGTGCACTTGTAACTGTGTCTGCACATGTCCGCCCGGGTCGGTGTGAGCACGCGAGGATTTGCGTGTGCTTGCACAGGCTAATCTATCAAAACAAGTGTTTGTGATTGCCAGCGGACAGATGACCTTTGGGGCCTCTCTGGAGTCCCCTGTCACATCATGTGGTGGAGATAGAGGACAGGAGGGGGGGGGGGAAAGAGCTGACAAAGAAAGCAAGGAAGTCACTTGCTGGGTGAATAAGTGTGTGTGTGTGTTTTTTTTAATCCGTTGTTCATGGAAGGGTTTTGCTGAGCACGCTTGCTCTTTTTCAGCATCACCCTGCTTCATATTCATGCACTCGCAAGCAGCCTCACCTGGCAGCCGCCCAGTACAGCCCCAGTCTTCTGCTTTGCTTTACATCGCTGGAGCCAACAGAGAGAGTGCCCTGCTCAAGGGCACGCTGCCAGTAAGTGTTGAGAGAAGGCAGAGTGTTTACACATTCACTTTACTTGCCCAGAATTTCCCAGCTGGTCTGAGAAATTTAAAATTGCAGCCTTTTGGTCACAAGCCATTTCTCTAATCTTTAGGCCACCACCACCCCTAGCTGAGTGAATAAATTGTGTCTCTTGAATATCAAATGGAATATATCCATTTTACGCACTTAAACACTTTTAATACGCCCGTTCTCGGATTATATTTTTTTATAATTACAGTAACTACGTCAACCTATTTTCTATGTGCTTCAGCAAATTTTTCATATCAGAACACTCAGATGACAAAGACAACAAATTAGCAATTCTTTCTGGGCGCTCATTTAAAATGAATGCCAAAATCTGCAGTACATGAGCTCAACAAGATGTCAATTGAAGCCAGATGTTGGGTCTCCCTGCCAGCACACACAGCGCCGCAGCTTCATCAGTGCATTTTGGAAAAACGCTTAACTATTAGTACATCGCCACGTCTGCCAGGCGAGGCGACGCTGCCAACTAAGCAACCCCAAGTTGGTAGATGGCTCGTAGACACCTGCTCGCTGGGTGTGCTGTGACGTATGTGTGAGAACGCGCCCGCCCACGCGCACGGGCGCACGGAGCTGCGATGGCATTTAGGCAGTGACATTTTCCAACTGACATTTTGTCTTTGGCCAAACCCATACTCACTGAGCGTGAACCCCATCATGCTGTCATGGAGCCAACAGCCGACACGTATGCGCACAAGCATGAACACACACACACAGAGTCTTGTAGGCCTCGTTGAATGTTTCACACCTAATTAGGCCAGATTAATACAATCTAGAAGTGATAGATATAGATTTTCTAAAGCGGCTGTCTTGACCTTGACCTTGTCCGCTGTCCTTTCTTTTCCATTGACCGCATGAAAAATATAATTTTTTACACGTTAATTGAATTATATTGACACACAGGAAAATCATTTTCATTGTTTTTTTTTTTGATCTGATCAGCAAAAGTGGAAGACTTGTGCTAACGAGGCTGACTAATTGGACAATATCTTATTTTAAGCAAAGATTCAGATTTATAGATCTGTGTTTTACAGCTGCAAACCCAATTAAATCACCGTGACAGGCACATCAAATTGACCAACTAAAAACAATGCGGTGACTAACACATCAATTAAAAGAGGAAAAAAAAAAACAGAAGAAAGCTGCCTAAATCAGTTCAACTGCTGCATTGAACACTTTATGAGTGAGACTTAATTATCTGTGGAATTTTACAACTGCGTGAAGTATCAAATACGGCCTTGATCAAGAGTTTGCCAAGTACTTTTTTTTAAGTTTGTTTTTAATATGAAGGGAGATCAACTCATCACCCAGCCTTAAGCTTTGTTAAAGTTAAGGAGTTATGAAAAAAAAAAAACTCCTATCAAGGAAGAACACCCATGCACTCAAATCAATGCAGCTCTCATGTTTACTGGTGAAGCTATCATTCAGTAAGACCTCATCAGATCATAGTGTCTCTGTGGCGTGACAGTGGTGACTAGGTTTGTGTTCATTATAAGACAGCAGGTTCCAGGTCCAGACTTCTGATTGTCTTTTCTTTTTCCGGAAAGAAAGAAGAAGAAGAAGAAAAAAAAGCAGCAACATTAAATTTTTTTTTCCTTGGATATCAAGTTCCTACCTACAGTACATCAGTCTGTTGGATAGTGAGGTTAACCTACGGAAAAAAAAACAAAAAAACAAGGAAATGCTTTGTGCTTCTCTAGCTGGTGACATTTATTCAGTCTACCAATAAATGCGGTCTCAATAAATGTCACGGAAATGAAAGAAGCGGTTTCTTCATTATTATTATTCTTTTTTAAAATCAATGCACATTACCACAGCATCAATCCTGGCACCAGCAGAGAGGAGACTCCCTGGTACTGTCGAAATGGTCCAGCTGACGGCAGGAGAGAAAAGTTATGGAAGCCAAACTCATCTGTAAATTAAGATTCGACTCTATATTTTAAGCGCTGCTGTTTTAACACGAAAGAGACCAAATTATGTTGCCTGCTTTGTGCTCTGTAGAATTGCATGTGTGTGTGGAAGTGCTTGTTCCGTGCACTGTTTTTATCAAGGAACCAGAATATCATGTTTGACCATGTTTGCCTGCCTGTGTGGGTATTATTGAATTGTCTTCTTACACAGAGAGCAAGGGAACGAGAGACAAAGGGTGACAGTATTTACAGTGGGAACCGTGTTGTGAGTAGCCATCCTTGTATAATGCACACTAATTAGACAATTCATCACAAGTTAAGAGCAGTAGAACTTTTACGTAGTGTTCAGACAGAGAGAGAGAGCGAGATAGTTAGTTAGTTTGCGTTCCACGTGTCAAAAACTAAACAATCTGTTACTCCCGACAGTTAATCATGAAGGAGTTAATCACTGTAGCACTTCACCAACAGGTTCGCACACATTCAATCAAACACGCGCCAGTGAACACACGCAGGCGTTCAGGAGCCGGCCCCAACCAAATGACATTAACATGGGCTGCTACGTGGGCGATTTTTCAGGGGGGGGGGAGCTGCCAATTAGAAGTGCGTTTGTGCTCAGAGTTTTGACAGCGGGTCCTCTTGTATGTGTGAGTTTTCGAAAGTACTAGACTTTCTGAAAAGAGTGCAACAGGTGTGATCATCCAAGAGGATAGAAATGATTTTGCAAGCGTGCCACCTTCTTATATCAGCAAAGAGGAGCACTTTTGTCAATGTGCATACACGTGAAAGAAACAACCTGACCTAACACATGCTGGACAAATCATGTGTAAGACAATCAGATTTACACTGTCAGCATGCCCTCATTTGACATATTGTGTCAGAATGAAATATATTGATGTTTATGTTGTCCCCAACCCGTTCCTCCTCCTTTCCTTTTTCAGTACTCCCTATTATTTTGTTCCAGTCTTACATAACTTTGACAGACCAAAGCTATGCTAATATGTGGCCATAATTAGGACAGAGAGAGCTTTGTTGTGTCTGTGTGTGTCTCTCTGTCTGCATGTATATGTTAACCAGGCTGACGTTGCATTTATTTGTTCGTCGCTTTTTTCATGCTGCTCAAGGTCTCCAAAAAAAAAGCCCAAACTCACACTGTATACTTGCACACAATGAAAACAGGACAGACACACTGGAGCAAGGAGGAGACGGTGTGACAGAGTGACAGAGCGAGGGAGAGCGAAATCGGAGACTAAGAGAGAGAGAGATGATTTCATTTTGCCCACTGAGCCCTTAAATAATTTAACGAGGGAGAGATCTGTCAGAGTATTGCTGCGTTTGTGCGTTGAATATTTATAATGCATATAAAAGTGTTATGGCCCAGCTGTTGGCAGTCATACGTCTCAGGTCTGTGCACTTTTTTTTTTTTTTTTTTAAATAAAGGAGCATCAGAATCCAAAATCCAAACAGATACAGCTGCTTCTTCAGGTCATGGTTCACTGGTCACATGACCCAGGTTTGGTTGTATTTGTCTAAATATGTGCAGTGTTTTTCCTCAAGTGACAAACCATTAGCCTGGACCCAGCCTCATGAATAGCTTATTTTCAACTGTTTAGCGATGTGGCTCTTTGATTTGCCTTGTCTTTGAAGCTGTTTTCCTGAATTCCTCTTCGCCCGGACCGGAGATATTTTAATCCCGGGCTCATATTTATCAAACAACTCAGAATCACTCCTAGGACTCGCGCTGAAAGTTTGAGGGGGGAACTAAAAATACTTCGCAAACTCAGAGCCTGAACTTTTGAGGTGGTTGTGAAGTTTTCTGCAGCGCTTTGAGCAAAGATTACACGTTCTCCTTTGAGAGTGAACAACATCGCTGGTTTACAACACTTTAACATATTAAACTGAAATTAATGATGATGCAGTTTTACTTTTACAGTTTTTAGATCATTTAATGCAGGAAATAAAACAACCTACCTACAAGTGTGGGTATGTTCGAAGTTACTTACATGGATGCAACAAATTTCCACCACAAAGTGCTGTTAGCTGCCTCCTTAGTAAAACACACTGCCAGTGTAATGAGTCACAAATTTCAGATGGTAATAACTGGCTCCAAAGCTGTCCACAGCAGACAGAATTTAAATGAGCATCAGTTATGAAAGACTCATCCATCCCCAAATGTGACAACGGACCTTTTTATATAGCTGCGTGTCCAGTCCAATGTGTTCTCCAGGCCTGTTTTCTAAAAAGCCCCTTCAATAGGCCCTCGAGTCAATTAAGCACAAATCTGCCCCGAAGCAGAACTGACAGGGACTTTCCTCCATGACTCGAGCGCAGTCAGTAGTCGTACACATCATCGACTCCTTCCTCTGAAACTAGAGACCTTCTCAAAACCCAAAGTCACCGCGTTGACAACAAAACTACTTCTGAGGTGTCTCCCGAGAATGTGAGAACGTATTTTAGCTTTGACACTGAAAAGCACTTTTTTTTTCTGTTTTACTGCCAGTTTCACACTCCTGCTCTTGGTAATGTGGCTTTATCCATAAAGTAATACTTCGACTACTGCCGGCTTCAGCGTATCATTCAGTCTTGCCTTTGTGACACGTTTCCTCTCGTTGCTGATTAATTTAACTGTGAAAATTATGGGGATATAATGGTGATTTATTCTGGGTGTATATTTCCCCTTATATATTTTGTAACGTTTGTTGTATTTTCCAAATCCTTCGTGACATCTTTTACATTATGTCTGTCTGCTTCACTCATTCAGTCATTGACTTAATTTGGCCACAAATGTACTACATGTTTGATCAGAGAGATTAGTTTTTAGAAATGTGATTCAAGATTTCAACTCAAATGACAGCTCAGATGAATTTGCCATGTTTAGCTGCTTAACCAAAACATGTCGTTTTTAAACAAGCAAACTGACAAAGACCTATTTTATGATTTTGTAAAGCCATTTGGTTTTTTAAAATATTTATTAAAGGTGTATTTTCATTTTCTGCAGCATAAGCAATCCTCACTTTATTTCATATGAAACAGTCTGCTTTCAGTTCTTGCCTCAACCTTCTCCTTTTCTCTTCACGAGGTCACGGGAGACATTACTGGAAACGTCCCCCAGAATTCAGCTGCAATCTCTTCTTATTTGTGTTATTTCTAGCCTCCATCTGTGAGTTCTCCAATCAGGATAAATGAGACCCTGGGATCAGCGTCCTCATGGTTGTTTGGTTTGGCCTGTAGTTGGTGTAAATGCTCACAAATGCTCTCAGCCTTTATTATTCTTCCATTTTTCTTTTTTGGCTCCTTCCACCTTTTTCAATGTAGAAACTTCTTTCAAGCATCAAGACATCCAGCTCGTTATGAATATTACTTTTCTTATTCGTACCTTTCAGACTTCCTGAAATATTCAGCGTTTTTTTTGGAAATTTTCATTCATTCGGATGAATGGTTGAAATATATTCAGTATTCATGTTCAAAATTGACACATTTTCACACTTTTTTTTTCAAGGTTTTTCAACTCTAGCGGACTTATTCGTACTTTCAGCTGCAAACTCAATTCAAAGTTTGAAACGTTCCACATCTTTAATACATTTTGTGAATTATTCAACTTTCACATTCCATTTATACTAATTAGACCGTCTCCTACTTTTCCAGCTCTTTATACCCTTTAGCTGCTTCTGTGCTCTGTTTCGCATCCTTCATCCCTTTCCCACTTTTCCACCTATCCATACTCCTTTCTGCTCTTTTTCTGCTCACATCTACTCATTCATACTTTCAGATGGGAACTCCATTCAAACCTTAAAATGTTCCACATCTTTCATACATCATGGGTGTCACTCCACTTTTAAATCCCAATCACACTAATTAGACCCTTTCCCACTTTTCCTACTCTTCATACTCCTTCAGCTGCCTCTGTATACAAAGCAGTGCAGTTCAGTGTGAGCTTTTCAACTCCCAGCATTTTTTCAGAAATTTCCTTCTCCAGTCCTTGATTGATTTTGTTGTGAGGTCAATGACATAAATGGAATAATTGTTTGTTGTTCTGATAGAGCGATTTTGACTGTTTTTATGATGTGTTTTCTTTGGGCTCATAATAATAATGATCATAATTTATTATTAGTAGTAGCACTAGTAATATTCTTAATAGTAGCAGTTGTTGTACTTGTGGAAATGTTTCATTATTGCTCTCTTAAGGTGGTTAAGGGATGTACATAATTCATTTCAACCATGAGAGACGAGTACGTGAAGAAAGATAATTTATTACAACATGTGACATTGATGATGATATTGATATTGAAACTTGACAGAGAGTATTTGGCGTTTAGGACTCTGGGGGCAGACGTCTTGATTGAGCCCCCCTGGAGTCCTGACTCTGATGGTGGTGGTGGTGGCGACTGAAGACTGTGAAAGCCGGATGGGTGATGAAGTGGATGACGATTCTGTGAAGGCGAGGAGGTGATGGGGAGGTGGAGGGGGGGGCGCAAATCCCCGGCATGAAAGAGCTAGGGGCAGAGAAAGATCGTATTTCAAAAGGAGAGCATGAAGATGATAGGCTAGTGATGAGGGTGTGATAACGTGCTATTGGAAGGAAGAGAACAGCTGATGGGGGGTTGAAGAATTGGAAACAGATGAAGGGGAATAATGGAATTACTTTGCTGTAATATGTTGAGTTGTTCAAAATATAATGCGTAATACAGGGAAATGGGAATCGACCTTGAAAATGTCTGCTAAACCTGCTCTCATAAAAAAAGAAATGAATAGAAAAGTGGTAGTGGAAGTGGGGGGTATGTGTGTGTATCTGTGCTGTTTATGAGCCATAATTCCTTCCAGGGAAGTCCTCACTGTTATTATCAGTACTGATGTGCTGTCCATTGCATTACCATCATACCCATAATCACATTAAAGAACAGCCCTCAGGTATTGCTGCTAATGTAAATTAAATTTCGTTAGAAGCGAGCTGATATGGAAAAGGCCAGTCATCAGTGCGATAGGAAGAACCAGCATCCCCGGTGTACAACAATAATGAATCATGTGTTATGGAAAAAGATAGGTGTTAATGAGCAAAGTTGATGCAGAATGAAGCCAGACCGAGCCGTGTAATATCTCTTTGTCTAGTATCACCATTTGCCAGATGGCGAGAGCACCTGCGCACACACAGAGGCACACACATGAAGAGCGACACACAACCAAAACAGGCACACACACACATGCACAGACAGACACAAACACACACACATTTGTCTTCTCTGTGTGAGCACCACATACAGTATCTTTAATTTTAATATTTTTAATCCTAACTTGGTACACAGTCTAAAAATCTGCTCTTCTTTTAAAGGACAATTCTTTATTCTAACGTCAATCTCATCTTATTTGCAAGAGAAGGCAAAACTGTGAAATGACTACTCAAGCTGTTTAGTTACAGCCTGTAACAGTCTGCATTATGAGCAACATTTTGGGGACCATTATCAGTTTTTATCTTCACATACAATGAGACTTAAAATAGCTAAACTGGTGGCTTGTTGTTGTGACTGTTTCTGCCCTATTGGACTTTGTTGTAGCACTGTTGCCCAGATGACTTCAGTGAGTATTATAACCAGTAGAAATGATAGGCAAAAGAAAGAAATTATGATCCAAGTTGCAATGAACATGACTTGTCCTGAGAGCAGAACCTAATCCGAGTGACTTCACACAGGTGTTTGTTCTCACAAAAATAGAAGTACAAGAAGCACACATGCCCCTCGGCACGTAACATTAAACCCTTGTGTTCAGATTCAGACATCCAATACCCGCATTGTTTGAGGGGGGAAAAAGTTATTAACATGATCAGGGCATTCTGGTAATATGTTTTCCTTTCTTCTCTTTATCTCGTCCTCTCTTTTCTTGCACACGCACGCACAGGCAGAGGGAGTGGATCAGGTATCCCTCCCTCGGCCATCCTCTCATGTGACTTTCATCAACAGAGACGTCTCGCTCTCCTCCGTCTTCCTCCCTCTCTCTCTCTCTCCCCCCTGACTCTCTTTATCCTGCCCTCCAGTCCTCGCTCCCTCCCACCCCCTCCCCTGACGGCCCTGCGGTCGACTCTTCACTCTCATTAAAGTGACAGACCAGACAAGCAGACCGGGGAGGGAACGGGGGGCCAGAAGTGAATCTCTAAATTTGAACCACACCTAGGCTCCATGAACAACAGCTGTAAGTTTAGAAAGGAGGAACGGGCGAGGTCGCTCCTGTGGTGGAGGAATTTTAATATGCATGGGAGTGTCGGAGGAGAGGAGTCTGACCTTTTTACCGGCTCCCATTCACACTCCTCGTTCCCCACCCCTTCATTCCACTCATCTCAGTTTTTTTTTCTTCCATTCCTCTTCGCTGATTGAGGAAAGGGAGAGAATGAATGAGCGACGGAGTGTTACTTCTCAACTAGAAGGTCATAGCTCTATTTGATAGCCTTTTGTCTCCCATCCAAAAACAACACGGTTAATAGCTGCCCATAGGCCACTTTATAATGATTGGGCCTTATCTCTGGACACACACAGACAATCACGCACGGGCAGCACACAGTGTCTTTATGGTGGCAAGTGGGAAAATTTAGCTTTAATGGAGAAAGAGCTACACTGCTGTTAGTTCTTATACTAACAGCGGTGAAACTAAATGAGGCCACGGCTGCTATTTAGCCCATTTAAAGCTCTGATACATGGACCACTGCCCCATATTTATTGCCTGGGTTGTAAAATGTTGCCTGCGTTTTTGCTTTAGTGCCTTTCACCAAACATCCAATAAGAATACAGTCTGTTGATGAAGGTGTGAAATTCACTTTAGTTTCCACAGAAAACACCAGTGAAAATGACAAAGAGCACTTTATAAGGCTGGATCCCGGCACTCTACCTGCTCTTGATATTTTATATTACATCTTGCAGTGGGACCTGTCTGCCATTTTATTCTCCTAACTGATGAAGAATGTCGCATGATCGAAAAGCTCCTAATAGCACATTTTACCAGGTTAACTTCGGAATTTCTAAAGCAACGTCCTTTTATTTTGCTGTTTGATTTTCATTCTATGCAGTTTGGTTATGTTTTTTATTTAAGAGAATCTTGGCTCAGAGGCTTTACGATTGGATAATGTGATGCTCTCTGGCTCCCTACGGGGGGATTTTCTTTTCTGTCGCCCTCATCCACAGGGAGGTCAGATATCACCCCTGTGTTGTGCCTCCGGAGCTGTTGGGGTTTAGTGACTCGCTGAAGGACGTTGAAGCAGAGCGGAGGATTTTATGTGAGCATGCAAACGCGTATGCACAGGTGCAAATGTGCATGTACACAAGCTTGCATACATAATAAGTGCCCATATACAGTATATATTATTCAATAGTGTATATGCATGTGGGATTCACTCAGCAAGGTAATGCATCTTTTTTTTTGTCTCAAGTTAAATTTCAAATGCAGATGTGTGTTAGCAGCGATACAGAAAGCAGGAGCTGTGGCATTGTTTCCCGCGCCGTGCAGCTGTCTAATTAGCATTAATTGCCTAATGAAACGTTCCTGAATATGAAATGGGAAACGAACGCTGAGGTGAAACTGAAACAGGAGGACAGTCAAGTAAATATTGCTCACCAGGAGACTGGTTGCTTCCCTCCAGGTGTTAGTAATTTTTTTTTCTTGTCTGATGTTTGGCACCCAGGGAGCAAGACAGTGTCAGACCAAACCACTGGAAAATAACTCAAAGATAGTGCCAGCATGTTCCAAAAACTGTCCTAAGTAGTTTTGCCTGTCACATTTTAGTAAGCAAAAGGAAGCAGGTTTGAAGCACATGGCAGATTGTGTGGTAGTTGATTCAGTTACGTTTCAGAAAACTGAGGTTAAAATTGATTTTGCATATATTTTCAGAAGGGGAAAAATAAGGCAGCTTACAGTTCTACTGAATGATCAACCTATTTGTGGTGCTGTTCTCTGCCATGAATCACTGTCAGCATCCATACACTATTTTTAGACAATATACATTATTTGACTCCAACCCGTCAACCCCCACCCTCTGCTCGCTGTCGGGTAAAGACTCAAATACACACCTCTGGGAGAGCAGTGCAGGTATGTGACAGGGTGGGAGGAGTCAGGACCTCATTTATAATGCCTGAGGTAGGGGCAGCAGATGGGGTCTACAGTTACCATAGAGACCTTTGTGGCAGACTGCTGGTGCAGCTTTCTGTCTCCTATTCACTCCTGATAGGGAGGCAGAGACACACACGTGCACAACACACGCACGACACAGTGGAATCCTACACCTTGTGCATTTTAATAGAAACACACAGGCGAAGCACAAGGAGCCCGCTGAAACTCCCAACTCATCATTTTTGGATCTGTTGAACCGTGGCCCGGGCACGCATCAAGGTAAAATAATACTGCTACATACAAAACAAAATGTTTGGTAATTCGGTTACAGTTTGTGAAATCAGCAGAACAGCAGGCGGTTTCATAAAACACAACCATCATAAATAGCAGGTACGACAAATCCTCTCATTCGATTTGAATGCTGATGAGATGACATTGTTAAGTTTTTACGGCGATCCAACCTCAGCATTGTTCTGCTCTTCTTAGTGGGACGATGCTCAGGTAACATTTTTAAACATGGCAGAGAAGATAATTCGCCTCCAGTAGAGAGACGGCTTGTTTGTCTTCCTTAAATGTAGAGCAGGGGGGAACTGCTTGTCTCCAAATTTACTTCTCTAAGTGCATAATCATAAAGATGTTGTCCAAGTGCTCAGGCTTTTAGCAGCTGTGTGGCACAGATAGTTATGTGACACCTTTCTGTCTTTGTTTGTTCTACGATTTCACCTCTCTTCGTCTTTTCAGTTTCGTTTAATTACTTATACATTTCCATACTTTTCTTGTCATATTTCTGCTGTATCAGTCACACAAAACCTGATGACGATGTTGTTGGAATATTCCCTCACAATGCCACTACATAATAATTTACCCTTCTTCCGTCTGTAGATTTTATGTTTGTGTCAGGTTAAATTTATTGCACCTCATGATTTCCAGACTTCGGCGAGCAAGGAAGCTTTTACCGAGTCAAATGTTATTGAGCTGCCAGATGTGTGCCGTGCTAAAAACATAATTCAACAAAATAAGTTCTTCTGGAGAAAATATTACCGAGACTTTCTGATGTTAAGTTGCTAATCATTTTTTAAAGATTTCTTAAGTGTAGTAATTACGGCCGTGTCAAAATTTTAACAAGTGTTGCCGACTGTTCTGGCAGTGTGTTACAGCAGCTGTTTCTATCAGAATTTATTGCTCTTCACAACGCAGTTGCACACGCTCACAATACAATATAGATGAAACACAAAGCTGCAGCACAGAGCGTCTAAACCACTGAGTGAAGCCTCCAGTTCCTACATTAGTTATGATGACTTCTAATGTGCTCTTTACTGCCTTGTTCAACCCAGATTCCATAAAGTTGAGGCACTGTGTAAAACATAAATAAATCTGAACGCAATCATTTGCAAACAAACTGTGTTTACTGACGACAGTGTTCCTGAGCCCATGTAGTAATCTCCTTTATACAATCATGTGTTTGACAAAGTGGTGAACCTCTCTCCATTCTTGCTTGTGAACGACTTTCCAGGATGAACCTTTCATACCCAATCATGATCCTATCACCTGTTACCAATGAACCTGTTTACCTGTGGAATGATCCAAACAGGTGTTTTTGGATCAGTCCACAACTTTCAGTCTTTTGTTGCTCCTGTCACAACTTACATGTTGCTGCCATCAAATTCAGAATCAGCAGATATTTACACAAGTCAGTGAAGTTGATGAGGTCAAACATTTAATATATGGGCTTTGTACAGTTTTCACTTGAGTATATGTCAGCAAGGATTAGCAAATGATCACATTCTTTTTTATTTATCTTTATTGGAAACAGGACTATTGTTTCAGCCAATCAAAATGTAGGGCTTCATGTAACTGGACAGGTAGGTTAAAATCACTCATCTGTTAGAAATACCAGTAATATCCTTTGATTCTTTCTCAGTAGCAGTTCATCACAAATTGTAACACATCAACATCATACCAGTTTCTTAGGCAAATTGATTCAAAAGAATAAAGGGCTATGCACAATTTAACAAATAAGAAAATGTAACAGATCCAGAACCAGCCTAACAGGTTCATCTGTTTTGGCGTTCAAGCACAGTCATTTTACCTCAGAAGGCATTTAAGATACTTTACCGTTGAGGCATTATACATCATCAATTAGCATAATGCTACTTTAGGTGCAGGGATTTGCATTTTTACACCTTGAGGATTTAAAACAGTTGCGGCTGTGGCAAACAAGGTGACAAAGCAGTCTGCTGCGGGCGAGCGGAGCCAGGCTTTGAAGCGAGGCGCCTCACTGTAAAACAAAGCTGTAATTTAGAATTACGGGTCCAGAGGGTTTAATAGACCCTGCTCAAATTCCCAGCGTCACCTCGCTTTTGCAAATCATAGGGGTGGCTGAACCCGCTACTTTGTTGTTCACATGTGTGAGGATCCATCCCCGTCGCAGGTAGAGCAAGTGAAAAGCCAGAGAGGAGCTGCCGACTGGAGGTGGACGAGTGAATGGAGGAAAGGCACGGAGAGGCTGAGTGAAAGGAGAGAAGCTTAAGAGAGGGGTGGGAGGAAGGTGGGATTGTGCCTGGTGTGATGGCACAGGTTTTTTTTTTTTTTATGTGGACCTCCAGCGTATGAGCACTGCACTGATTTCATATATCATACAGCATGTGCCTCACAGATAAAGGAGTTTATACCTTCAGATCAATGAACTGCTACTACCAGCACTACATATGTATGTGTCGGGGGCTTGCTTTTGGCACTTAAGTGAATGTTCGTGTGTGTGTGTTTGTGTGTGTGTGTGAGAGAGGAAGAGAGAAGAGGGAAGAGAGCAACAACATAAATGTGTGTACGAGAGGAAAGAGGGGAATAAAAGAGGGCGCATATTTATGAGCAAGTGGCTGCTGTAAGCGTGCGTGAAAAAGGGGTGAGGGAGAGAGAGAGAGAGAGAGGGAGGGAGGGAGATGAATTGCATTGTGCTCTGTAGTGTTGGGGAGGAGAAGGGATTGAGGTTGGAGACTTGAGATAGCGACTGGGGATCAAGTCATTCAGAGCTTCAAATGGCTTTGAGAAAACCAATCAAACCAGCATACACTCTCTCCACGTCTCGCTCGCTCACTCCCTCCATCTGGGGCCCCCCCCGCGCACGCACGCACTCAGTCGCACATGCACAATAACTTCGGCGGGGTGGAGTTCACTGCACTATTGATCCGCTTCCTTGTGGCTTGAATGCAACACACACACACACGCACATCCACACATGCATGCACATACTTACACACATTGATTTCTGGTTTGAAATCTCATCTGTCTGGCTCATAGCTAGATGAGTGATATGGAACTGTCAGTAAGCCACTTAAATAGCTAATGCATCAGTGCACACACACACACACACACATGCACACACAGGGCTGGGTTAAGAGTGATGCATTCAGGGGTAGTCAGAGTGGAAGGGGCGCGCTCGCAACTCCCCCAGAAGCTGCCACTGTGTTAGCATGGGACATGAGACTCGCCAGACTGTAGACACACATAGAATCATTTATGGACCAACAGCAGTTAGTGTTAAACATTCTTTTTATTGAAGTATGCATGACGTCTAATTTGAAAAATATGACCATGAGTTTTTATGCATAAACACTGAATGGTAGTTTATAATAGCACAAGTCTGGACTTTACAGCTCTTAATGATTCTTCATTGTCAACTATTGAGATGTTAACAGGAGAAGCACTTCATTTGCATTTCAAAGTAAATTGTCATGTTTCACTGTGTTGCAGGAATCTGTAGTTATCCAAAGCCATAAAATGTTATTGGTTAAAACTTACCTGACATTACAAAATCGCCTAATCCAGCCAATAAATGTGTTTAGATTTTCATCCATCTTCTTTCTCCGGCGTCACATTTCACTTTTTTTTTCTTCTCTCGAACCAAACAGGAACACAACTCATCTGGGAATAACGAACGCATTTCACGAAGGAATTCCGCAAATATCTTCGTTAGACAGATTTACAGTTTGTAACCCAGTTTTTCCGGTGGAGTGCTTTCGACTGCTCCAGTTGACAAGCCTCCCGCGCCCGCACGGTGGATAGGATTAAAGGGCTTTTTTGCTCGCGCATTTAGAACGCTTTCAACCAGCCACTGTGCCTCACGCCTTTTCTCACCTGTCAATCACATCCGTGTTAATGATCGCACTTCATTTTAACTGTCGCGGAGCTGTCTTCCAGCCCTGAGCTGTTTTCATGACCCGCGGCTGACAATGCTTCGCTTCTCCTCAGACAAGCAGGCTGCAGTCCCAAAGCAACTTATTATTCACGTCGAAAAACTCTTCCAAAACCGTTGGGTGCCTTTAAAAGGTTACTATCAGACATTAAAACAGGATATGTACAGTTGATATGTCATCGTTCTCCCACGAATGACCAGTCAGATGGGGGAAAAAAAAAAGTTTTGATATCTCTGAAGTAAACCTAAACTTTAGCATCAAGAGTTTCCCTGCAGCCCTTTCTCTCTCTCTCTCTCTAACTCCTTCTCTCGCCCAGTCTAACACACACTTTGTCTTTCTCTGTGTCTTCAGGAGCTTCAGTTTGAGCGCCTGACCAGGGAACTCGAGGCTGAGCGTCAGATTGTCGCCACCCAGCTGGAGAGATGCAAGCTGGGATCAGAGGCAGGCAGCATGAGCAGCATCAGGTAACATGCAAACCTTGTTTTTCTGTGTGTGGCGAGGTGGGTGGGTGGGGGGGAGTTATCAGGTAATACACACTGTCCCTGTTTTTTGTGTGTAGTGGTTGTGTTTTTGTACAGAGAGGATATTGTCGTGTGTGTGCCCTTAAACACTGTCAGGTAAAGCATACGTGTGTGTGTGTGAATGGAACTTAATAATGTCCATTTATCAAACATACACAAGAGCGTGCACACAACTGTGCATCTTAGGCTTGTATGTATGTGAGTGTGCCACCAACACACAAGTGCATGTGTAAACTTGGAGGATGATGGAACAGGTTCGGGGTCCTTCATGACACTAACGCTGACTGCACCATTATATACTTTCACCGCACGTACACACACGCGCGCACGTTACAGCATACACATCCTGGGTGTTTTCTCCTCACATCTGTGGAGTGATGTTACTGGAAAAGAGCAGTGTTCCCCCTGCTGCGGGGTGCATTTATCAGCTGGATGGATTGGGACAACACTGAGGGTGCAGGCGAAATCACACGCACACAGATAAACACACTCACGCCCAGGTACGCACACACATCGACGGTGTTACATGAGGTAAAATAACAGTGAGTTTGTGGCAAATTTTACACACACACACCATACAGGCAGACGTGTGACATAGAGACGTGAGAGTATGATAACACACTTCAGGGCACGCTCTCACATCCGGCGCTGACACACACACACACACACACACACACACACACTGTTTCTGTTTGATATAACAGACACGTCAACACAACCCTCGGCGACATTGCTGAGGGTGTGACAACACACACCTTCACCCACACACACATCCACGGTCACAAAAAGTCCTCTTCGAGACTTTGCTTGGCGACAGAGACTTGGGTCAAGCGTTAGTGTTCCGCTTCCTGGAGCCCCTTTTTGCATTAATACAGCATTAATTAGCATATTAACCATAACCCCTGAAAACTGTTCAAAATACTTAATTATGTTCCCCATTTATAAGCCTGACCTTTCTGCTGCCAAAATTATTTTCAGATGAGGGACAGAGAGCTCTTAACAGAAAGAGGGAATAAGGATGAAGGAGGCATGGATGGAGGGGAGGAGGTGTGTGTGACCAGCATGCTAATTTTGAATTTCATGCCAACAGCTCGAACCTCGAGCTCGATATCTGCCCCCTCTCTCCTCTCGTCCCCTCACGTCCTCTCCCCGTACAGGCTTAGCCTCCCTGTAAATAAAAATCCTGAGTGAAAGTCTGATGGAAAGTTGGAATAAATTTGATACATTTGTGTGTATGTCTGTGTGTGTTGTTGTGTTTGCATGGATTTTGCTGTGATGTCAAAGAGTCAGGTTCATATGAATTCAGCATCCCTCTGACTCCCTCAGGCAGCTTATTGCATAAGTACACAACCCCGAGGGGGGGCGGGCAGGGAAACAGAGCGCACCGGAAAAAAAAAAAAAAAAAAAGACACTTTTGAACTTTCCCCATTTCATTCAGTTTGCTCCAGCTGAGTCTCAGATGAGAGTTTCTGGTGAAACTTTTAGAGCAGGGCTTTTCAATTAGTTTGGAATCGGGGACAGGTCATGAAAAGGATCCCAAATGAGGGGAGAAAATATGGCTTGAAATATGAGTAATTACTACAGTAAAGTACAACAACAACATAGGAGTACATATGTTGTATTTTGCAAATGCAAACGACAATATACACCATGTTCAGAAGTCAATCCAGGATTTCATTCATTTTTCCTCTTAAGTACAAAAACAAAGCACGAGTGTATAGGAGTGAATAGAATTATTACAACATATCAGGTTTTATCAAGGCAAATTCTTTCTATATTGAAATAGCATCATACGCCAATAATCAGCGCAGGTGAGTTATACCACATAATGAACTGCATTAAGTTCATAATAGAGCATGTTTAAGTAATTATCAAGACATCTAAGTCATCAAAAACAGATTTACATTCAGAAATTAAAATCCTCCTCCTTCTTTTTAAACAAGACCATCTTCTTGCTGATTGTCTTGTTTGCTTATGCAGTTCATACAGAGGCATCAGTATTAAATTGAGACAGTGTCAGAACCAGTTAAAAACTCCAAATCTAAATGATCTGGCTCTAAACACATCAGATAGCACTTAAATCCATGCCTGCAGTCGAAGGCAGAGTCATCATAAATTTACACACGTCTATATATTTTTATATTTGCATTGATTTTGTCTAAAGTTTCAGCTCGTCTTTCAAGCTGTTCTCTGCTTTTAACTCTTGACTCTATGATTTGTTAGGTTTATTAGACCGATGTCAAGCCATCATAATTCACATATTCCTGTGTTGTTGGACAGGTCGGTCAATATTTTTGAGCGAGGCAGCTTCAAAAGCAAATCTTCATCTTCGCAGAGTGATATGGATGACTTGTCTGGACAGAATTTTTTCAGCAAGTTTTAGCCAGCTTTATCTTGAGCCCAACACGTGACCTGTCGATTTCTGACATAAAGTACATAATAATTTGTGTTCATTTCACTGGCAGCATCTTCTTCATGTGCTCAATGCATGTTCGAAGCGTGTAAGCGCTTTGTCTCGCAATCCTTCGCCGTGGCTTTATCTGAACTTGTTTGGGTGCTTTTCTCTTCATGCTTGTGAGAGTGTCTGCTCGTGCATGCGTCGGTGCCAGCAATAGCCTGTCTGCTGTCAAGTCTGCTGTCTCACAGTTGCATCATCTTATGATTATCACATCAGATATGGAGGATTGGCTTAGCTAAGCTTTTGTCTGCTGACAGCTCACTATATGCCACTGAGTCCACATCCATCCCTGCGTGCGCTCAAATTTGTCACCGCGTGTCGACTAAAATGTGTGAAGTGCGTTTGTCTTGCTTTTTCATGCCTGTACACACACACACACACACATACACACACACACACACACGGCGGCTCACCTCTGAGTTCGCCCTCTTTCATTATGATTTTTTTTATTATTGCATTTTGATTGACATTATCCTTTATTGCAGATTCCAATGCACCCCTCCCCCACACCCACTTTTTTTCTAAAAGGTCCAAGCCTAAGTATAGATATTAGTGTCTGCAATGTAACTGTGAATGATCAGAGAGAGTCTGATGCTATTCAAAGAGACACTGCTAACCTTTCCCATGGTCTCCACCATCACCACTCATTTTCCTCTCCTTCATCAGGGTCTCAGTGACAGGCAGTGGCTAAATATAGAGCGGTGGTGGCTGGGCTCCGAGTGAATAGGTGTGATAATAAAGCACGGGGTAAAAATGAGGGAAGGAGGACGAGTTTGTTGGATTGGGAGGAAAAAGGGGGACAGTTAAATAGAGAGACAAACACTTGTCGTCTATAGAGCATTTTGTGACATTTCATGAGAAACCCCACTCTCATCTCGTCCTTCTATAGTTGCGTGTCTCCTTTTCGTGACAGTCTATATTCTCCTCAGACAAGGTTTCCTGTGGGCTTTAAGCTGCAGCCACCATATTCACTCAGCAGTGGGTCCATTACACTGTTAGAAGCCTGTCAGGGTGAAAGCTACCTGGTACCCTGTAGTTTTGTGTTGTTCCAAATGTGTGGGTTTTTGTATGTCCTCTGTTTGTGGGGGTTTGTGTGTCGCACGCGCTTGGAGCGAGCGCCGTGTTTGTGTTTGCGTGTCAATGTGTGTTCTTGGCATCCGCTGCGAGCCTGCGTGTCCTTAGTTGTGTTCCGCTCGATAAAGCAATTCAGGCATCTCCGCGGACTCCTCCTCAGAGCCGAGGACCCCTGAAAAATGCCTGACTGCGGCGCAGAAACCCAGGGCATTACTGACTAACATCTGTTCACACTGTGAACTGTTGGCATGCGACACACACTTTGCAGGACGGAAACACACACCGGCACACGTACACACTGGCATGCAAACACGTCGAGTCCAAACGCCATGCCGAGACTAATTTATCGTTTTTCTAACATTAGTGGTAAGTGGCAGCCAGTGTGAAACATTTGCTCCTGCTGTCTTTTCTGCCTGACTGGCTGCGCAGCTCAAACCCTCAGTGCTGTTTTAAAGGGCTGTACCGCTGAAGTGACGGTCGACATGTTTCAATTAGCATTCATCTATTTTTCACTGTTATGCAGATGCCAAAACAAACAGTGATACAGCACCAAATGATGTGACGTTAAGAATAGGAAATTATATTATATAGGGAATCTCATTGCAAATGAAGATAATCACCACCATAACTAACTGTGTAGAAGAAAGCGTTTGTAAGAACATTCATGGTGGCAGATTATTTGACTGGTGCTATAAAGTATTCTATAGCTTTCAAGTTAAAGTTAGTAATATAAATTCAACATATGAAAACACCCTTGTTGTTGAGTTTTAGACTGCACAGATGAAAGGTGTTAAACCTCCAGCAAAACCTTCATGACAGTTTTCCATACATTGCGTTTCTTAAACTTCAAGGATGCTCAGTAGGATTTAGGATTTAAACTGATTGGCTCCAGCTTTGAAAAGCCACAGTCGAATATATGAGGGATCATAAAAACACCAAGGCTGTTCTCATCTCTTCCATCACAGACTACTGTAGTAAAACATTTGTTCCGAGCTTTATGAACTGTGCGCTCGCTTCTCAGTGCTCATATCTGTTTTTCTATAAACAACGAAATAAGTCATCCGTGAAACCTAAGCAACCTAATGCACTAATTGTGGCGGAGAGCAGCAGATTTCACATGTGCCTCATCAGTGTTTTTTTGCAGCTCACTATGATACAAGGCAGTTCAATTCCTTGACAGATTCAGATCACTAAAGGACCCACGGCTTTCCTCTGCCTCGCGGTGACCTTGCTGGGCATTCTGGGACGCATTATTGGCGCATTAAAGCACCGCCCGTGAACTGTTGAGGAAATAATGTGAAGCTGGCTACGAAGCTAATCGTGACTCGGGGCATTAGATTATCAAGGCCCGTATATGAGATGTCACATAAAGCTTATGGATTCACTGGCTAAATTTAATTATGTTGTTGTCATATTCCAGTGGATACAAGCAAACAGCACCAGCTTGGCGCCTCGTGGCTAATGTTATGGAGCATTTACGCATATATGATGTGATAGATGACGAAACGTAGATGCCTCAGCAATCAGTTCCGCCTTCGAACAGATGACGCACGGCGAGAGACAGAGAGAGAGAGAGAGAGAGAGAGAGAGAGTGAGCGCTGTTGTTGTAAATGTGTCATTAAAGAAAAAAGTCCATTACAAGATCACGTCAGACAACGGGGATCCAAGCGGAGGAAGGCAGCTCCTGAGTTGGCATGCAGATGACGAGCGATGTTGAGCGAAACAAATGTGACCTCTGAATGAGTGTTTTGTTGTGCTTAATGGAATTGTTAGCGCTTAGTGGAGAGAGATGGGAGTATCAATGCTGGGAGGGGGGGGTGGGAGGAAAGCAATGCAAGAAAGAGAGAGAGAGTGAAAGGACAGAGAAAGAGCAGGAAGGAGACAGAGAAAGAGATAGATGGCTAATAAATAGCTTTCATTACCCCGTGGCAGCCACAGAATACTGTAGGTTCATTGATTTATTATTTTTCTTTTTTCCCTCTTCTCCCGCTCTCTCTGCCTTTTCCTTGTTCTCATTGTCTCATTTTCCCTCACGTTTGTCTTTCCCCACCTCTGCCCATCAATCCACTTTTCATCCTCATGT
Organism: Centropyge bicolor; assembly: GCA_037975185.1. NCBI lineage: Eukaryota > Metazoa > Chordata > Actinopteri > Pomacanthidae > Centropyge > Centropyge bicolor. The sequence continues at coordinate 2,268,413 of JBBMOC010000014.1, forward strand.
TTTACAAACACTTTTTACCTCGCTGTATTATCACCGTGCTAATGGACTAAACTCTCTGTGTGTTCGCTCACTTGCAGTATATCTAGCACTGGATCAAGTTTGTGTGTGTATGTGTGTATGTGTGGGGATAATCGCTTTTGATGAGCTCTGTTGACCAGACATTCCCTTCGGCCATATCATTTATGTATCCTGCTGTCATGTATTTACGATGCTCATGGGTTGAAGCATGTGGATTACGTCTATTTTGTAAACAGACAGATCCTGGCTTCAGGCGTCACTGAATTTTTATCTGCCGCCGTTGATGCAGTTTGATGCAGTTTAAGCAACTTAGAATTGCAATAGAGGGAGAAAGATAGACGTAAATCTTTCCCTTCTGATGTCCAGTGGTGACGGAAGCTCCCACCCACAAACAAAATGCTACTACAAGGGTATTGGTGGTGTGTGCCAAAGCCCATATTATAAGGTATATTATGTCATAACGTAATAAAGTACAGAAGTCCACTCACTGCCTTTCATAGCCTGCTTCATTAATTCATATGACCTTCATCTGGTCCTTTGTTCAAATGATAAGTGGTTGTTTGCAGGTGGACACATGTTACATATGTTGACACGCATATATGCACAAGAACATGCGCCCACACAATATTTCCATTGCTTTTGTTTAGCTGTTTGCAAATTTGCAAAAAACACCTGTTGCTGTAAAAAACATCCATACATAACGCTTCAAATAAGCAGTATGTAAAAATGGCTTTAGTATCATTTATCTTAAATTCTTATTGATCCGTATATTAAGTCCATATAATAACACAATGCACAAGATTCAGGTCACTGGCCATAACTGGGGTCTGTGGGAAGACATTAGGTTAGATTAACTTCTTCATCTCTTCCTTGCAGGCTCGTTGATAGTTCTGGTTTTGGTTGATAAATTGAAGATTCCATTTTATGTTCTTGTGTCATCCAACTCAACACGCTCATTGATAAATACAGTAGATGACACATCCGAGCTGTGATATACATCTCTGCCGCCACCATAATGCAACAGGTTCTGACTCATTCCTAACAAATAATTTCTCTCAAAGTTTAAACTTAGACTAGTCGATTAGTCTAAAAGTAAGAAAACAGAAAACTCTGAGAACTCAGGAAACAACATTGAGCCCAATATAATCTATAAGGTGAACAACTGGCATTTGCATCAAACCAAACCGTTTTCAAATTGGTTGAAAATTTAATGAGTTACGATGATTTTAAAGGTGGATCGACCTCCTGCCTCAATACACTTACATGCATGAGCAGCTTCCCTGGACCAACATGGCGGCTTGCAACTGTTGGAATTGGTGTTGCGTGTATGACTTTATGCTTGACTGCAGCTACCAAGTAGAACAGTGATGAACCACCGATTCACCTCAAACAAGCAGGCAGCTCTGTGTCACACACACATTGCAAAGCTGTATAGCGCTGGTACCACTGTGGTAATTGTACTCATTGCACCGATTTTTTTGTAGCATGTGCAACATACATGTTGTACTTTACAGCCCTGAAACCATAGTGAAACTATGGTCAGCATAGTGAGCTAGATAGACTTTGATTCAGATGGAGAGACAAAAAGTGCGTGTGTGTGTGAGAGAGATTGAGAGGGAGGGAGAGTGAGGTGTAAAGTTCATGTCCTGAGGCAGTAACAGCTTTCTGATTGTGTTGTTTAGACTTACACATCTGCCCAAAGACCCCTCGGGTAGGTCAGGGAAAGGTAAAGCCTGAGTGTCCAAGTGTGTGCGAGTGTGTGTATGTGTGTGTGAGAGAGAGAGAGCAAGAGGGAAAGAGCGAACAAAAGAAATGAGTCACCACACACACACTTGTCCTGCCGTGCACTGGTGACCAGTCCCAGAGCCCGTATAGGACTATTTATTCTAATCAAGCTGTGACATTTAGTTCCACACCAGCAGGGACCAGTGGCGCTCTTTGTGCCGCGTGCACGAACCCGCCCACACACAAACCCACGCGTTTCCTCACCCCGCACCCGAGACTTTTCTCAGGGGCAAACACATTTACTAGACTATAAAGCTGTCCTACCCTCAGGACTAGACATTCACACCACTGGTTTGGGCTTAGTTTTCACACACTTTAGAGCTGATCACAGCAACTAATACACCACAGACTCATGGTGTGGGACAGAAACTTTTTGAAAAAGTCCCCTTGCTCTGTCTGTCATTGAATTACATATGTTTTGTTGTTCTTACTGTTCTCTTCCTTTTTTTTTTCTCTCATCTCTTCGTCACCTCTCCCTCCTGCTATTCTCAGTTTCATCCAATTTTCTCTGTTACTTTGCTTTCTTCCCTAATCTTCTCATCTTGTCTTTGGAACCAGTTTGACATCAGTGTTATAACAGGACTAAGAGTTTACAGCTGATAATAATGCTGATTTTGGTAACACTTTATTTGACGCCTATCTCTATAACGCATTATAAATGTATTTATAATGCGTAATGAAATTATAGCACTGTATAACTGTAGTTTATATTTATGTTATGCTTATAAAAGTGTATAACTATCATTATCAACACTCATAAATCATCACAGGGCTTTATAACAATGAGCATAACACATTATAGAGCATTTTATAATGGCTTATAAGGTCAGGTATTATAATACTTCATGATTGCTGGTCATAGTTGTTATATATTAAAACTCTTTATAAAGCATTATAATCACTGGTATAATGCATTATAATCACTGGTATAATGCATTATAATGTGATTATAAGTTACTCTAAATGGTCATTGGGCGCTTCAAGTAAAGTGATGAAACTGCTCAGGTATAGGCTGATATAACACATTACAAGCTAGTCATAAGTCACTATAAGTGGTTTGCTTGAAGAAAAATACACATCTTTTAATCTATGCAAGAACAACACAAAACATTGCAAAACTTATTTTTATTAATAATGTGACTCCTTCAAAAAACTTTATCACATTCACAGTGAGTGGTTAAGTTGATAAACAAAAGTAAGTAAGTATCTATGTGGGAATTGTCAGTGAGTTGCCAACAGTTATAATGTATTATAATACCTGACCTTATAAGTGATGATAAAATGCTTTATAGTGTGTTATGATTATTGCTATAAAGCATTATGATCATTTATGAGTGTTTTTAACTATAGTTATACAGTGCTATAACGTCATTATAACGCATTATTAATACATTTATAATGCGTTATAGAGATAGGTGTCAAATAAAGTGTTACTCTGATTTTTAATTGACACTATACACAAAGCACACTTAAGGCTGATAAAAATATCATTAGTTATGCTCATATTTGGTCAAAAACTAAGGTATTAGATAATTTTGATGAAGGCGCTTGATTAAAGTCAGGGGATCACCAAAGCAATCATGATCCATCCTGTGGGGAACATGGATATCTGAATTGAATTTCATGGAAATCCATCATAAAGTTGTGACTCAAAAATTTTAAATGTGGCACTAGAATGAAAGTCGGCAAGTAATAGATATTTCTGGACCACAACAAATGGAACGACCCACTGATGGACATTGTCATCCCTACCACACAGGGTGGCTAATTAGAATAGAAATATAGACTTGCTTTGCATTTTTCACGTGCCTGTTTTGATGACTCAATTAAAGTGTGGTTTGAATGAAAGCGTCCTTTAACATTTTTCATCGTGTTGCACCGTGTACTGCAGTCAGTATATTCTAATCGCTTCTAGACACTTCATTATTGCATCACATCCATTTGAAAAGAGTTGAGAGTCACACGTTACACACACAGGTTCTGCTTTATGTTGGATTTAATTTACTGGACAGGTCCATCACGTTCGGACAGCTTTTAGACTTCATCACGCACTTATCATTTTACAGCTCTCTCCGTGCTCTCCTTCTGTCCCTGACCACCCTCCTGTTTTCGCTACGGCTAAAATACTATCCAATTACATTCCTTTATCTCACTATACCCCACTCTCGTCTCCTGCGTTGGGTGATAATAGAGGGATCCATCACACCATTAGCTGCAGGCGGTTTTATAAGCTCAGCAAAATGCTGCATAGAGAGAACTCAAATTATAGCCTGCTGCATTATACCTTAAAATACGCCTTGTGTTTTGGGCCCACTTGTGTGTGTGTGTGTGTGTGTGTCTGCGTGAGCGATGATGATACCACGAGTCATGCTTCCCCCTAATGACTGATGATGCATTTCCAAGAGGAGAGGAGAAAAATGGTGGCAGGTGGCGACATCTCTCACACCGCTGTCGTACTCGCTGTCTATCTTTCTGCCTGCCTCTCTCTGTGTTGTTTCATCTCTCCCCCCACTATCTATCTGTCTTTGCTCTTAAATTACATCTTGGCTTTTCACATTTTAGTGAGCGCATTTTTTTTTCTTCATTGACACATTTCACTGTATATGGAGAGAAACCCTACATTTGGCTTTGTGTTTCCTTTGAAAAACTTGATAACATTGCCAGGGGTTTTGTTCAGTTAAAAGCTGTTCAGACTTAGAAAATTGATATTTTATTAATGTTGCTGATTGAAAAAATGCACTTTCATCTCACCATTCTCAAGCAGGAAGTCAAAGGTCAGGGTAAGATAAAGAACAATACTCAAGTGTGCGAGCCAGGATTTAGAGATTGATGGTTGCTCAGGGACACTTAAGCACAGCCAGTGTATACCAAGTATACTAAGAGCTTAAATCTCGCTTGTCCAGTCGATGTCTGATCCCTTGAACAGTAGCCAGAACAGTGGATGCCCTGCCACTCCTAAACGTCTTGCTTTGAGAAGCAATCTGCTGAAACAAATAATGTGCTACTTTTTCGCTTTTTCATTTTAATGATATGCTGCATGCAGTCGATTTTTCCAGGTTTGCCTCCCCCTGTGGTGAACTCAGCGCCTGCTGTCCGTTCTTACACCTCAGCTCATTTACTGTGAAGGAGTGGCCACTGTCTTATTTTGCTGCTTCTACTATAAAGAATTTTGTTAACAATTTAGTCAAAGGGGCGTCCAAGCCTGACTCAGTAACAACCGTGAGATGACAGCTGTCATGAACATGAATAAAGGAATGTTTATGATCATTGTCATTAAGTGTCATTTGATCAATTATGTCATTTTTACTGCAAACTTGGCATTGAGATGTATTTGATATGAAAACTTGACATTAGCCAAGACAACATTGCAACATGGTATAACAGGATGTCTGTGGCATTACACTAGGTACTCTGTTAACGATTTTAGATTTTGTTGTTTCTTTCCAGTATATCATATCATACTTTGTTCTAAAGTGATTTGATTAGTTCAAGTAGTTCCGTCTATAGATGTGAAGGCGGATAGATATGTCCATGTTTACTTCTGCAGGAGTCAGCAGCAAGGAGACGGAGGCCTGCAGGGCCAACAGCAGCAGTGTGTGTGTCTGTGTNCTTTGTTCTAAAGTGATTTGATTAGTTCAAGTAGTTCCGTCTATAGATGTGAAGGCGGATAGATATGTCCATGTTTACTTCTGCAGGAGTCAGCAGCAAGGAGACGGAGGCCTGCAGGGCCAACAGCAGCAGTGTGTGTGTCTGTGTGTCTGTGTGTGTGTGTGTGTGTATATATATATATATATATATATATATATATATATATATATATATATATATATATATGTGCACCCGTGTGTATGTGTGTGTCCTCGTGCTGAGGGGAATCGGGGGTGTTTGGTTCATTAAACATGCAAATGCATGCTTATCTTCCCCCAACACCAGATAGTGGTGAGAATAGATAAGAACCAAGCAAACCATGCCAGAGAGGCAGACAGAGAGAGAAAAACAGAGAGAGAAAAACAGAGAGAGCGAAAGAAAGAAACTGAGAGAGAAACACTGAGACAAAGCACAGACAGAGAAAGATAACAAAAAAAAGACAGGGAAAGAAAGAGACTGATTCCAAAAAGCAAGAAGTGGAGAAAGAACAGAGGAAAGAAGGTGAGAGCCACCGAGAGACAGAAGAGAAATGAGCTTATTAACAAATGCTGTGGAAGGTAATGTCTCCCTAGAGCTTATATAATAGGACACCTGATGGCTATTTGAACATGTGTGTTCTCTGTTTTCTTTCTTTTTGACATCGTGAGCCATTGTAGGCTCCCATGAAAATAATTTCTGAACCTGTAGTGGATTTGTCAGTTTGCTTATCTGTCACTCATCCATCACTTATTCATCAGACAACTCTGATATCACAACAAATGGAAATATGATGCATTTGGTTGGCTGAAATAGCTGAAAAACTTATCACAATAAATTGTTAGGTTGCTTTAGGTCTTGGCTAACTGTGGATATATATGAATCTCCAGAGATAAGTGTAAGGTGTGTGGACCTGCCTGTTGCATTGCTGCGCCGGCGCTGATCCGATGCCCGTCACTCAGACAGTTTGCTTGGGGACAGTAACTTGAAAAAGGGGGGAGAAGGGGGAAATTTTGTCTTGATCGTGACACTCAGAAACATTTCTCCAAAATTTTGGTCATGTGGTAATATTGATGGTGCATGATTGGCTGTGTGCATGTCACTCACAGCACACTCTATTATCAAGGGATATGATAGGCTGTTAAGTTCTCTAATGTCAGTTTGCATTGAAGCATTTAAGTTAAGACTATCCAGCATTCTATTACACAACTTTCTTATTACTATTGATAAAGTGTGTATTCAATTCAATTCAATTTTATTTGTATAGTGCCAAATCACAACAAAAGTTATCTCAAGGCACTTTACATATAGAGCAGGTCAAGACCATGATATTATGATATTACATATAGAGACCCAACTGGTACATTACTCAGGCCCATGATGCATCTTCCGGCTGTTTTTGGCATTTTCTAAATTTCAATGCTTGTCCAAGGGAAGCACTATAATTACAGATCAAAGCATGGTGAGAGATACATCAGAGACTGGCCATGATGTCGGCCTGCCAGCCCACATGTTCAGTGCTGATGTGTGTGCTGCCTCACCAGTGTTGTGCTGAGGTTACCCTGAACTCATTACATTAACTGTGAGTGTGTGTGTGTGTGCCTTGTTTGGCTTGGCAGTCCTTTTGACTTTGCTGCTTATAATTATTCTGAGGGAGACTGTGTGTGTCAGAGAAGGCTATTGAAGTTGTTATTAGCATGCGTTTACCTGGGATTATGGCCCCTGCTTTTCTGTCAGTTCAACAGGAATGGCTGAAAAAAGGGTGCGTGTGCATTCATCCATACAGAGACGCAGAGACGTTTTGTTGACCACACACTCAAATAGATCGACAGGCTACTACGGTTCTTTTTAATATGCAGCGTTTTGTGTGTGTGTGTGCAGGATCACACACGTGTGACGCCCCTGCCTGCCTGCCCGCCCGCCTGTCTGCCGCCTTGTAGGCATGTATTTCTCTGTGTCTGAGTGTGTGTGCTGACAGCGTGATCAGTGGTTTCCATTTAACAGGATTAAAGTAAGCTGGTTCAAAAAATGCCAAGAGTAATTCACAACAGCTATGGTGAAAAACACAGTGATCGCAGTGGAGATGTCTTCCAGAAAAATCGGTGATTACTTGTGGTGTTACACATAGATGTGTTGTGCTAGGCAGTGTAATGCTTTTATTGGGATCAACAAAGTATTATCTCATTTAAAAGTTTTAGTATTCCAAAGTATTGTATATCTACCTACAGTATTAAAACCTAAGAAGCAATTATGGAAATTCTGTTTTGTGGATATTTTCTGGACCAGAGAAATCCTTGGATTTAATAGATTTTCTTAGGATTTTCAGAAATATAATTAAATATAAAAGTAGTATTTTCAGAGGAATATCATGTGCAACAATTATTTGTGACCCCTGGCATTCTCTGTGAAACATAAAACAAAAGTAGAAACAGGAAATGAAATAACATTTACATGGACAGGAGGCACTTTGGACCACATGTGTCGCCTGAAGGGAATGAGACGTGAGAAGTGTAATACTCCACTGACACAGATACCTCCGGCTTTTTGTTGTTTCCGTGCTCAACAAGTCATCTCATTCTTATTCACTGAATATCCAGATCTGGCACTGCAGGTTAAGTAATAAATGTCCAGAGACAGAGAGAGGCAAATGAGAGGAAAAAGAAAACAGATGATATTAGAGGTGAGAGAAGAGACAAACATGTAGAGAGAAAGGGAGACAAGTGACTGAGATATTCAAACAAGGAATATTTTGGGGTGGAAAGGACAAGCTGTAAGCAGAGGTGATGAATATATTTGTCCATTAACATGCAGGACTTAGAAACTTGGCTTCTTTAAAGTTCTTGTCCTCTTACTGTTGTCCTCAAAAGAGTTAGTGCTAGAGGGCCTCAGAGAGCTCTGTGTGTGTGTGTGTGTGTGTCTGTGTGTGAGAGGGAGAACGACTGAGAGGGCAAACGAGAGAGAAAGAATATGAGTGAGTCTGTCCTCTTGAGGCATCATACCCTGAGGCCAAAGGAATCAATGCCTGCAGCAGTTTGAGAAGAATGTTTCTTAGTGGATGCATTGCAGGCGATAGGTGTGTGTGTGTGTGTGCGCCAGGTACAGGTTGTTTTGGTGTCTACCTGCGTGCACACACCATCGTGCCACAAACCCAAGTTCTTCACTTTAACTTTTGCGAACCTTTCCAACACTTTGTCATTAATATGTAGCGACAGTGTGAGGAGGACGGAAATCGACAGAAAAGACAAACTGTCTGTTTAGACTCCAAGCCTTTATTCCGCTTTGTTACCTCCGATGTCGACACGAACGCCGAAAACCCTCAGCAGTTTGAAAGGAAACAAAAAGAGCAGTGATTGATCGGATTCATTCATTGAAACATAAAGCTATGCATGCACTATACGGCGCCACGCTGCACAAAGCATCATATCCCCACGAAGACTTCATGGAGGATTTAGATTAACACAATAAAGCCGGCAAGTTTATTTCCTGAGGGCCAGGGGTTGGATGTGGGGGCAGAGTCCTCCCAAGAGCCATAACTGCATGCCGTGATTACACTTTTCATTGTGACTTTTATCACCTGCTCTGGATGCTCCCAAATCGATTTTTGTTTGCATTGTAACCCAATGAGTCAGACGGTATCCTGGGTGCTGAGAGTCACTCCATGATTTAAAGCTGACATAATCTAGATGAATTCCTGTGGAGAGTCGTCGTCGTCTGCAGGCTTTCAACTCGTATATTGAAGAGTTGCAGAGCAGCAGGATAAGAGCGAGATCTCATGTGAAGGTTCATTATTCACACATTAGCTCTACTATGTCTGTAACACACACATGTGCTTTTTTATTTCAAACGACTTTTTTTATTATAGGTATTGATTTTTTTTTACAACGGTGAATATCCTTTGAGCGTAGACATGTGGTGTTTTACAACAGACTTCTGTGTGTTTGCTTGGTGCCAATTTAATTTGTTATGTCTACTTTTCATTTTTTTCCCCGGAACCTGTCTCCTTTTTGTATTTTTTATCTCCAGCCCTTTGAGACTCTCTCATGACAAACAGCCTTATCAACTCAAACCTGCACGAAGCATTAACAGAAAAAGTTTCATAATCAAATTCCTATCATTAATCCATGTACATCATATCTGGAAGTAATGTTTGCCTGTGTGTGTTTTATCATCTTTCCAGCTGTCTGGTGGCTAACTTCAGTGCTGCTCAGGTTGGCATCTGTTCTGAGGTTCGAGCCCTCAGGTACCTCCCCTGGCTATTCTCACGAAAGGGCCTGTTTCTCTGCTGTCCTCTCTAGATGAGACGAATTAAGATAAAAAGAGAGAGCAAAGAAAGTGACTGTAGTGTAAAATGATAAAGGAGATGAAGTGAAAACATCAAACTCTAGGTCTTTTTTTTTGTTGTTATGTACTGCAGGGATGCCCTAAAGTTTTTCAAAAGGATGGCCAAAGCTTGTTTATAATGGATGGGGAGGGGGAGTGAAGGGGTCTTGATCACTGAGCAAGGACACATGTAGACATGCTGTCGAAGAGAAAGAGTAACAAGGAGTGTGTTTTGACCGTGAGTCATATTTTGCTGTTTCAAAACATGTTGCAATCCGGTACACCTGCAGTGCAGAACATTGACTGTCCTCAGGTACCAGCGTAATTACCATATTATTATTATTAGCATATATTATTTTTTTCCCCTCTCTCTCAATATCATCAATTTGCAAAGAGAATATTCAATGTATATTCAGGTTACAGGCTGAAATAATGTGTAGGTGTAATTTTCCTTGTTGTATAAATGTATTAGCGACACATTTATTCATTCAGTGATGTCAACACGAAACTGAATGTCTCAGACCTGCATAAATGAAAATCACAATCAAAACAGCAGAACAACGCTGATTTCACTGCAATCAATATACTGTAGAGGAAGCTGTAGGCTTATTTACCTGATATCACCGCTGTGTGTGTGTGTAAGTCTGTGTGTGTGTTTGCTTCCAATATTTCACGCATGCAAATCTTCTTTTCTGCTCTGCACGTTAATGGACATAATTTTAGAAATTTGATTGGATTTGTGGTTAAGGAATTAATGTAAAATCAGTGGAAGGTCATGCTTTCTGCGTTTGTATGTGTTTGCAGATCAAACCTGAAAATTAACATGAACAAACAAACAGGAAATTACACACAAATAACCCTATTTTCCCATACAAACTTCATACTATTACCCAGTCATTAAATCATTAACGTCTTTTTTGTGTTTTCTGTTTCTGCAAGATGTTAACAGTGTTACAGATTCTCTTGAAAACAGCCTGCAAAATAAGAATGAACAACTTTGCAATGCAACAGACAGACAGAAAAATCACCAGTCATCCTTTGTGTGTGTGTGTGTGTGTGTGTGTGTGTGTGTGTGTGTGTGTGTGTGTGTGTGTGTGTGTGTGTGTGAGAGAGAGTCACTGCCGACCAGACATGGTGATATATTGTGATAGCCAGCCAGCTCCTCTCCTACCAGTTAATTAAAACCTCAGCCCCAGGGTCCCACTGCATGTCACATCACATCACTCTCATCAATCAATCACACATATACATGCATAGATTCCCACATATACTGTATATATGAATTCATGTAAGCGAACGGCCTCATCGTCCTGCACACCTACACACGCCACGTCATTTGTGTAATGGAGCGTCATTCATCATTCATTCGTTTTCACTCCAAAGAGGCCGTGTCACCCTCCTGTGGAACATTAGCTGTCTATAGCATTAATTACAGTAGAGGAATGTGAACCAGATGAGTGATAGGTCCAGCGGGGCATTAGTATACAGTACATGACCACGTTATTATTTTCAGACACAACTTGACTGACTACGTGGGAACGGGTTGAATGAGAATTATTCAAAGAAAAATGTGATTTAATGCATCCCAGGAGCTCGCCATTGTGCCGAGAACAATGCGTCTACTTACGGCTCAAAATTATAACGAATGGCACATTGAGGGAATGAATCAGACGCAAGTGTAGTTCCTGAAATGAGAATGAGTCGCGGCGACTGCAAAGTGACCAGAGGAAACTCCGAGATCGAGCTTAGCGCCGAACAAGGATGCAAAGCTCCCTGCGGTCTGTAACAAGATTAGTGTCCACTCCAATGTAAATAACTGGACAAGAGGCGAAACTGAAGAAGCTTCTTGTAGATTTGTTTCGTCAGGCTGACCTGTTACAGCATTAGTGCCATCAAACACATTCTCGCCTAACATTCGCTCCCGTTTCCTCTCATTTGTCGAATTGCACTTAATTTGAGTCTTGTCGTTTTTGCCTGTGTTTTTACGTGACAACTATCCCACACTTCAAGTCCTCTCCCCTGAATCATGAATATTGACAGGATCAAGCTCATGTTGAGCCATTATGCTGATCACACAGTCAAGCAGTGACAGTTCCTATGTGGTGTAAGATTACAAGTGTGTGTGTGTGTGTGTGTGTGTGTGTGTGTGTGAAGCCACAGAGTATTGATAATTGGTCTCATGGGGGCCTCAAAGAGAGAGACGGTGTAAGGCGAATAACCTCTCCCCCCTTGCATGCTCACACACATACTGTACACACACACACACACTAATACATCCCTTCATCGGAGTGGAAGCTGCTGAGAGTGACTCCCACTAAATCATTGGTTAGATTATCCGCTGGGGGATGAGTGATTTAGACCGTGGACTGCTTCGGCCCCCAGAGCTCTGAGATGTCCTATCCCCCCATGACATCACACTACTGCCCTTGAGTGTGTCTGTGTCGTATCGATGTACGCTCACGGGCTGCAGGAGATTTCAGTTTATTCATCAGACGAGATACAGACGGGGTGATTTCGCTTGTTGTCTAAGAAATATGATTCGAGCAATCACATGTTTGCAAATGGATGCAGTTTAAGAACAGGGCGCTCGTCTGTCCACTCTGAAGGAGCAGGTTTTGTGCGGATGTGAATGAAAGGGTGTGGAAACCTAAAAGCCAGAAAAAAGTTATGAAAGTGTTCCATCACTCTGTGACAATATGTCAAACAGAAGTGGCAGACATATGACCACTTCTTTTCAATCAACCCCTTTCCTTTGACAGCATAAAATGTTGGTCACGGCAGATATTGGAATATATGATGGGAAACAAACTGCGGATTCATTGCACTTTGGAAAAAAATCGCAGCTAGTTTTAAAAAGCGCTCTGACGAATGACTGCACACCACCCAGACCTCATTTAGTGCCAATGACAGTTCTACATGTAGAATCAATCATCGGTGACTCCCACTGGGTGAGGCTAAACTGTTTCTGACTGCGAGCCAGCGACTCAGTTAACAAATTATGATGGTCGTTCCGGCCAAGTGTTTTCACTTTTGCTCTCTGTAATCTGTGTTAATCCTGTGCTGTTTGTCTAATAATTGACCCTATCAGTAATACAGTGGTGTGTGTGAGTGTGTTTGCTGGGTTTGACATCATGTAGAATTTTAGCATTAGACCTTTCATCGTCTCATCTTCGGCTTTGGAAACAGTTGAAAATTCAAAGTGGAAATGCAGTTATTTTAAACTACAGCTGAAATCTGTGGTGCCGCTGTGCCATAGAAGCATTGGGAAGTCTGTCCTCTGAATTTACTTTGTGTGGTCCGGCAGTGTACTGATACATCGTCTGTCCTTCCGACTTTAATTTGCTGGTGTACTTAGCAGACAGCGGTATTATCATTCATATGTAAATTTGTATTGTTATGCTAATATCGCGGCCACTTTGTCACATGCGATTATGGTTCAGTCAAGGAGGCCTTAATGGAGCCAACAGTGCATGTCTTTCAATTAATATTGCAGATGGTTTTGTTAAAATGTTTTTTTTTTTTTTTGTCTTACATCACTTTGGAACTGTTGAAAAATTGCAGGCGATGTAGTACACAAATGGAACATTCAGAATCTGTTCAACAAGGCAAGGTATGAAAGACGAGCTTATTTCATAGCGTGTGAGAGAAAATGCTTTCAAGTACAGGGATATAATGCGTGTGTCCGTGTGTGTATGTGTGTGCATGACCAGTGCAAGTCCGCTCTGACCTTGAGAAATTGCAAGGAAATAGTATTAGCACAGTGTTGGGGTTTGCTGAATCGCCATTATATTTCTTCTTTCTTTGATGTATCCATTAAAGTCAGAAAATTAAAAATCTACTCCTGGCGTATAGATGCTCAGCGTAGCCGCCTCCAGCTCCAACTTTACTTACTACAGCACAGAATTCTTTTTATTTACTCACTACTAAAATGCCTGCTGTACACTTTAAACATATTTCCTTTATAGGGTTCCTGGTTTTCTGCATCTCAGTGCTTTAATATAGTGTCTCAACATAGCAAAGGTAGAGTAAGATTAAAAAATAAAAAACTTTAATAATAAGGATCAAGCTTATTATTTCAAGTTGGTGAATATGTCAGAATGAACTTCTTTATATGTAGCTCACTCTTAAGTCAACATTAAACCTTTTCATTCTATTGTTCAATAATACCCAAACTTTTATTTCAATCATGTGTGCGGGAGAGCTTTTAATCTCTAGTTCAATAACATGTCATAACAGTCTTGCTGCAGTAAGCCTTGTTAGATGAGTATAAATATTAGACAGCCCCTATCTGTGTGGAGTACAATAATACAGGGCACACCCGGTGTCAGGCCGCCCGTCCCTGGTGAATTATGCATGGAAGTATTCTGTCATTATCTGTGCTGGTGCAAAACGGCGATAGCCCACCTATCATAATAACTATAATAGCTCGGTGATTTAGACACACACGGCAGATGTTCCTGAGCTGAAATAGTGCAGCCAGCAGGTGCTGCTCGCAGCGGAAACCCACATTTTGTGCATGCGTGCACACACACACACACACACAAGTATGAATGTGTGTTCAAGCACACGTGCAGACAACCAAACACACACTTGCACGCGTACCCTGTGAGCGGCCCTGCACGATCTAATTAAACTATATAGTAGAGTAACGGCATGCATGCATCTGCTCAATCAATCAGCACTCACTGAATGAACAGTCCTCCTGCAGGTTGAACAGTAGACGTCTAACTCTGAACTTTTTTTTGTGGCATTTCTGCTTTATTATTTAGACAGTGGCAGCTGCAGAGAGGCGGGGAAGAAAGAGAGGAGGATGATATGCAGCATAAACATTGAAATTTATATTCATTTTCTTTTCTATGGAAATGTTCAGAAACATTCAAAGCCCCTTGTAAATAGTACAGACGTGCATGTGTGTGTGATGACTTATAGCATAGAGGGCTCTGTGATTGCATCTTTATTGTTTACGCTGCCCTGTTTTATTGTTTTCCCCCCCGCATACAGACATACATAACTGTTTTCTGTGTGTGTGTGTGTGAACAAGGTGACAAATACGCAGTTATGTTATTTCGAGTTCAAAAGAGGAGCCAAATGCAGGACACCAGGCAGGCAGGTTGAAGCAACAAAGAGCGAGCTTTAATAACATAAAGCAAATTCCAGTCAACAAAACAGACTGAGGGAGCAGACTGAGACAAATCTAAGAACAAGGAGAAATATAAAAACTAAACTAAGAACAAACGAGCATGAAATGAGCAACACAGGCAGGAGTACTGACAAGAGACACAACGACCTGACAACTGACAGGCAAAACACATAGACTAATTACCAAGGAAACATAGGTGACATAGAAAACTGAGAAGAAAAAAAACAAGACAGGAAGTAAAAGATAACATGAGACGTGAGGAGAGTGAACTTATAAAATGAGACTACAAGCAAAGCTCACACTCTTACCGTCGATGCAGACACACACACTCATGCTCTGTAGGCTAAACATCTGCATGTGAGCATGTAGGCCTTAGAAGGAGCTGAGTGGGAGAAGACAAAGCTGCAGAGAGTTGAAATATCTCTATTGGGCTTGTCAATACCATGGTGCATTGTTTTCTTTGGGCTTTTTTTCTGTGGTGGGAATAGAGGTTTTTGTTGCAGCTGTCACTAGTCAGACATTAGAAGTCATTTCAGCGAACACTTTGACTAGACAATTCTTTTCCAGCCCGACTGTTGAACTGTCATTCAGCTGTCACAGCCACAAAAAGTTTGTCCTCAGCCTCGTTGCCAGCACAATAGACGCCTTTCTGAATAGAGTATCAGAGAGCTCACACGCGGATACGTGCATACACACACAGGCACATACTGTATATATTCTGAAAATAGACGTGTCATACGTGCAGCCACATAAACAAAAACACATTTTGCTTTTCAGCTTCGACACAGATTCGAGTCTGAGCCTTGCGTGTGATGTAGTTTTGTGTTGATTTCGCTCTCTCCATTCACATTGTCAGATCGCCCACTCCCAACACAAAGGCAATTTCAAATCTCTCTCACATGTGCGCACACACACACACACACAGAGACACACTCCCCGCCCCCACATCCTTTGCAGAGCATGAAAGCCCACTCCTCTGCCTTGATTGACAGATTACCGTTATGGTGTCACACTGTCATGCCGACGATGATGAAGCACAACACTGCTGTTCTGACAACCACCGGTGGGTAGCTGCGTATCCATGCAACAGACAGATCTTGCAAAAAAGAGGCTCGAGTGGTTCCTATATGAGCTGCACGCCTTGAAGTGAGCTGGCACAATTTTGCAGAACATTACCTTGCATGTTTCCCCCTTGAAAAGAATCAGCCACATGAAAGCTCATGAAGGCTTCTCAGTCAGGGGCAGATCTGCTAAAAATGCCTCGCTGCCCCAGGTGCCAACCAAGTTTTGGACAGACTAATCCAAAAACATATATATATAAAAAGTTGTGGTTGGTTGGAAATGTGCAAAAGCAAAACTTCAGTGCAAATGAGTGCAGAATGACACTCCCCTTAGACTCCAATGGGATGGAGATGTGGAATAGACAGAAGGTCAAAAACAGATTTTATCCCCGTTGAATAAGAAACTAACAAACAGCCTGGCCACAGCGTTGTGCCAGGAGCCGCCAGAGGACACAGGGTTGGTACCAGACCAGTTTCACCCAGCTGCCACTCGCCGTCCCTGCAGCAGCTCCGCTTTCTCTCCGCTCTCTGTGCAGCCTCCTCCTGGTCCCACGTGCTGCACACAACAAATGCTGATGACTACTTTTTCCCGCTAAAGAGGAGCGTGTAGGCTTTCCAACTTCCACCAGCGAGAAACACAGCCGCAGATGGATAGAGGCGGGGTTGTTTTGTTGAAGCGTGCTTTGTTTCGTAATTGTAGCTCGTGTCTGATTGTGCGAGGAGCGGATTAAACGTGACTAAACCCGAATATTCACCGGTGCTTACGAGCGTCTCCAGATTGCCGGCAGCTACCAACATCTCTGAAAACCACTCATTCTGCAGACAAACATGTCCAAATTTCAGATCAGTCATGCAAATCTACTCGCTCCAAACAAAAAGCCATGTTAGTCAGCAAACGCACTGACAGTTCATTCGAAGCTTTGTACCTGAGAGTTTATGTCAATACAAATTATGCATAATATATGTCACATAATATATAGGATTGTTTGTGATTTAATCAGAATATGCAGTACATATTTCTGCCACCCCTTAAAGTCCCCCCCCATGAATATTTCTCTACATCAGCCCCTGGTTTCACAGCACATCCGTGTATGTAGGGCTCTGGTTCTGCACGGCCCAATAAGCCAGTTATTTTCCTTCAGCCTGCCCTTCAGTCTCGATATTTTCAGGTCAGTGCAAGTCTCCCACAGAACTGAGCGACGATAGGGAAACCTGGTCCAAGCGTGAACGTGCAACAAGATTTTCGGTGGGTTGTTTGTGAACAGTCGGCTTGTGAACCCCGCTGGACAGATTTCACAAATAAGAGCTCTGCTAAGCAAGTGCAAATTAGGTGAGAGGTTGATTACAGTCAGTCAGTGTTGCTGTTTCAGTGTTTGTATATGAAAGAATAAAGATATTTAAAAAGCAATTTATAGCAGATTTACATCCATCATTAAGCTTTATTATAAGCTCTGAGGACGTTTATTGACTTTTTTAAAATTAATATCTACCTACTGTCTTGTCACTGGCATCTGTATGTCATATAAATACACAAATGTATTGTTATGGAAGTTGATATAAAGTTTGTACAGCCACTTTGACTGTCCAAAGCAGTCAATCGCAGCACAGGGATTGACAGAGGAATGCAATGATTTAGCATATTTATTTATATATGAAAGCAATTTATATGTTTTTTCTGGATATTTGAATTTTTCACCAATCAATTCACATAATGTTGCACATGGTTCTTGAAATCAGATTTCACAAAAATCTTTGAAACTGTGATGCTGAATCCCCAATGTCTGCCATCAAATGCTTTGATTATCCTTGAGGTGTCTCTCAGTCATGACATGTCGATGATAAAACATATCACCATGATGCATATGCAAACATGGTATACTAAGATATAATTTTTGTAATAGTTTTGTCCTGTAAAATGAGACTTAAGTTTGCAATCTGAAAGTCATTATCTATTAAACACATGCTGAATTGAACAGCTGCACAACAGTTCTAGGAATCTACAAATAGGGGCATAGATGGTGTAATGTTCATACCTGTTTGTGTATGAGAATGCAGATTTAAGCACCCGTGTGCAACTGGGGGAAAGTGCACTAGTTTATTGGTGCTGTTTACTATTCATCTAAAGTTTGGCAATGAAAGAAGCACACCAACACTATTTGTTTTAAATAGGCCTGATGCCAGCTTCTCTCTCCCTCTCTCTCCCTCTCTCTCTCTCTCTCTCTCTCTCTCTCTCCCCCCCCTCTCTCTCTCTCTCTCTCTCNCACAAACACATCCCAGTGTGCCTGACATTTTTCGGGAACACACTACCACCTCATTAAGACCAGTCTGCAGGTGCAAAATGATGGCAGAGCAGATGGTCACTGAGGATGATGTTGACCACTACACTGGTTATAATGGGGCATCTCTCTAATAGATTTCCACAGAAAAAGAGAAATGTCTTGCTCTTACTTTAGCATGGCTTGTTCTTTCTCCTCCTCCTCCTTCTGCCGAGCCATCACTGCCATGATGATCTTCCTCTCCTCCTCCGTCAGATGGCTGAGGTCCGGTAGATCCGGCATGGATGGCGGCGCGGTGGGTGGGCGAGGGCCACCCTGGGGCCCCACCGAGGCGGACATCTTTTCCACCACCACCACCCCACCTCCTCCACCACCACCTCCTCCTCCTCCTCCTGCTGCTCCTCCTCGGCGAGTCGTTTCGGCTGACAGGTTCCCCGGAGCGTTTCCCGGCCACACCTCACGACATGGTCCGCGGGCTGGGCGGCAGCGGCAACGGCAGCCGCAGCTCTGGAGAATGATGCGAGCCGCTCATGGTTGCAGGCACTCCTCGGTTGTGCTTTTGTGTTTGTCCTCCACCTCGCTCTCGTCGTCGCTCCCCCCCACCCCCCGCCGGCCCGCCTCTCCCCTCCACCGCCCGGATTCACGGGGAGCCCATGTCCATGGTTCAGCACGCCGGGAGTCGAGTCGAGATGAGCGTGGCCCTGGATCACTGGCTGCCGCTCTGTGGTGCCTTCGCCGTCGTCTGACTGGAGCTGGATGTGCGGGCGGTATAGGCGGAGTCCCTACTGCTCCCCCCTCTCTCTCTCTCGCTCTCTCTCTCTCTCTCTCTCTCTCTCTCTCTCTGCATCTATGATAGATAGATAGAGAGAACCTCATTCCATCCTAATTAGTACTTTTATAGCTTAATGAAAGGCCTATTAAATAGACCGGACTGCTTTGTAATGACCAGCTTCCCCCTGTTTGGCTTGAATGCTTCTCTGTCGTTCAGGTTTATTTTAGCCCATATGAACAGCAGTCACTCTGACAGCTGACCTTTTTACAAAAGGTTAGAAAACAGGGCGGCGCAGTCAGAAGAGGGATCAACCCTCACCTGGAGAACTCGGGTTCAAGCTGCCATGTCCTCAGCCATCCATCCTGCTTGTGCAGCTCTCCTTGAACAACAGCGTAGCACCTCTTTGCAGTCAGCGATGAATGAACATCGTCATGGAGATCCAGCAGCGCCATTTCATTCCCTTCATCTCTGACTTCTTACTGATTCTTGATGCTCATGTTGACAACCTCTCCTATGTTTTGGATTTCACATCATCGTCATTATTTCAATGAAATTTTGTTAAACTCAAAATTTGACTAGCGCCGTGAAAATTGGGGCAGTCTCTGTGTTGCTTTTTCATTTCATTCATCTCATCGTCCCTTGGTCAGATCCAGAATTAGAATTTGTCGAACTGAAAATTGTGAAGCTGAAAAAGGTCTCATTCTGGTGAATTTATCTCTATTATTTTCTATTTCTCTGCAGGGTGTTACCTGTGTGTGTCAGTGTCACTTTCTGTCAAAGTGATCAGAGCCCTCTCCTGCCTACCTTATACTTGCTAGATAATCCCTGGATATTGAAATTAATTGACATCTCCCTGTTCCATAATAAAAAACACACAGATAATGAAATATGGATTTAAGCCTGTAAATATAGCTAGTTTTCGGAGAGCCGGGACGTGTTTAGGGCGACTTCTTGCTGAGGCATTAGTAAACGTCAGAAAGGACATTACGGTCTATTAGGCTCCTGGTTTAACATTGGCAATAATGAAACGGCCCATGACTGCACGCCAAGACCGCCATTTATTCCTCTTTCCAACTCAACAGGATAGCAATTATCAAAGATGTAAAGCGTTTTCACTTCAGTGGTCATGCGAATTTGACACTTTGTGTATGTGTGGATGGTTTTTATCCGTGTTGGCGAATACTGTGCACATGTGAATGTTCATGCATGTCAGCGTTGTGTGTGTGTGTGTGTGTGCGTGCATGTACAAGTAAGTAGGCCATTAAAATGGACTCCATGCGGAATTGGTAGCTGAATGCCTTACCTGTAGAATATGAATTTTCTTGTGTTACGCGGCAGGAAATTGTGGATGTGAGCTTGGGCGTACATACATACACACACATCTACACCAACAGCCTTATCGGGACAGGAAGTGTTCTTAAGTGCTGCTATCTGTGAAGGGAGGCGGCTCGAGGATTTGAGCAGAAGCTTGTGTGGCAGTGTGTAACTCTTTTCAAGAGTAATGCTCTCCAAGCTGAGGCCTAATGACTCATGAAGGATGTGGCTGCTGGGAGTCCTGTCTGGATGGCTACATGCTACCTTAAACACATGTTTACCTGTTTTTTTATTGGCGCACTAAAAATTCAGAGCTGCACTCTCACTTTCGCATAGCTTTTTATAGCAAAATCTCTCCAGTATGAGATTACACTCAGAGGAGCAGTTTTAAGTGCATATGTGCAAAAATACATATGCATATGGGTGTACCTATACACACACACGTTATTACTCTCCACTGTATCTTAAGGTGTTTAAGTGTAGCTCCTTCTGGAAAATTTATAAAGCATATCTGTTCACCAGAAAGTTTGTGTTCAACTCTTATTTTTTAAATACATTAGTAACACTTCTAAGTACTTCCCAACACTCCCTTGAGACATAAACACACACGCTTATGCACAAAGTGGGACTATATATAAACCATATTTATATTATAAACATGTGTTTGTCTTCCAGGCCATATGTTCATGAATGCTAAGTAGAGTGTGTGGGTATGCGTGCATGTGGATTTCCCCGGGAACGGTAGAGGACGCTGTCTGTTGATTTAAGCTGCGTGGTGGTCGGGAGCGGAGTAGTGAATTTAAAATGTCTTTTTAATACAGGCTCACTGTTAAAAGAGAGGCACTGCCTCGCCGGTGTTGTGGCATTGCAGGCGAGAGTGTGCGATGTGGTGGAATAACGCTGTGCTTATTAAATCTCTCCCCCCAGTCTGTCAGCTCTGCGAGGGCCTCGTGCAAACTTTTTCTCCCTCTCTCTCTCGCCTCACATTCTAATCGAGTACACTTTAACACACTGACACAGTGTTTACTACTCTTATCCTAATGCTTTTCCTGCAGCCACATGAAAGTACACTTCCTCCACCACCTGGCTTTCATTCTCCTTTACACGTGTCTCTGTTGGTGTATTTGTGTGCACGTGTGTTGGGAAGCACTCTCTCTCTGGATAAGCCAGGTTTAGATTTTGCCTCCACCTATAATTAGGATTGGGGTCTCAAGAACCAGTTCCAAATTTATAAGAACTTCGACTTGGAATTTCTTAAGAAGTATGCTTTTGGATGTCTGCTGAGCAACAATGAAAGCAATCTTTGAACTTACTGCCCTTCTGTCTACATGACATGTATTTAGAGAATAATGACCCAGAGTTGGTGCTTTGCAAGTCTGGCAAAATACATTGGTGATACAGCAAATCCAGAGTCCATCTGGCATGATGGTTTTCAGCAGTATGGTATAAAAAAATACAACATTTTTTTTCATTCCCTGGTCACAGTGATACTGAGAATCAGCTGTTGCTCAGCATGCAAAAAAAGTGTAAAAAAAATTAAATGACACTCATGGGAACCAAAGTCACGTTATCTAACCTAAACAATATGAACCCCTTTCTCTAACAGAGGAACTCTGACTGGCCGATTGCAGGGTACTCACAGGCCCACAGCAGAAAAGCATTGGTCAGCCTTATGAGTATTTATTTAAAATTCTTTTCTTTTAAGCAAAGGTTTTCTGAGCGTAATCCTAATTCATATTCACACGGTCACACAAATTCAACAAAAGGAAGCTTCACAGTGCAGCCACACTTTTATAGTATTCACCACTAAGAAGCAACTGAGGATTAATTGCCTTTTTTAAAAATTGTCTCTCCTGTTCCAAGCATTTGAACCGATGACCTTTTTGGTCTCATCTCTGCGTTTCTATCCTTCAGGCTGTTGCTGCCCTCAACAATGACAGTGTTTCATTAACTTGTAAGCTGCAAACCTGTGAACTCTTGAAATTTCTGATTTCAATTGACCTTTACTTACATCAGTCAAAGTCAGCCCCAGCTGGAGAAGAATTGTTAAGTATGTTTAAACGCTGTTCATTTGAATATAGCCTCTTCGTCACCAACACTGAGCTGGTAGCTCATTTCCACAAAACGTTTCATTTCACCTACATCTTTTCGTTCCAAAATCCATTGAAATAAAAGCAAATGTGGATAGTGCTAATCAAGTCACACCGTTTAAATAAGTGGGTGGGGAGCTGAAAACGCTAAATGATAAATGACAATAATCATTAGGCTTTAAAAACAGTTACAGTGCTCTAAAAAGTACTTTATAGCCAGAAGCTTCATTCAAGTGGATTTACCTTTTCTCCCACGTTGCTGTGTTTTAATGATGAGGTGATTGGTGATTTATAACTGATCTGACTTTTCCTGCATTCATCCCCTGTCATAGTGATTATACTTAATAACTAAAGAAAGGCGGGATGAACTGCATCATGAGGACAAGCAGAAATCATGCAGACGCCATCATAAATATCAGACACAATAAAAACTATTGACTATAGGCTGAAGGTTCATATTGATTCCTGTCTGTATGTGATTACAAAGCTGGAAGCTGCAGTCTTTCTTGGTTTTATTAACATCTAAAACTGCACATGGAATCACTCTGTGACCTGATATTGGAGACAAATGCCATGAGATCGGGTTTTGAATGGTGCAACCATAATGTTAGTTCAACAATATTCAGCGAAGAGAAGGAAAACACACATGGCAAATCGTCTTCTGTCTCCGCCTCACAGTTCAAATTTACTGTCATATCAACTCCAAACAGTTGCAGTTACTGTGTCATAGGGAAACATAAATGGAAAAAAGGTTTTTGCTGTAAAAAACAAAGAGCTCTTTAGAGTCCACAATGGTCTCAACAGGATGTAGTAATTAAATAGAGGTGAGGATGCAGATGGTCATGTGTTGGTTTTTAACCATGATTGTAGTTTGCCGGCGCCTGCAACTCAAAATCGTACACCATAAGTGAGATGTCAGCGGCTCCTAAGCGCCACTGAAGCGTCCATCCGTTCAGTCCACGCCAGCTCTGACCTCCACTACGGCCGTCACGCTTCGGAACCAGCTGTCCTGTCAGCAGCGCAGGTCCTGAGGTTCTGCAAGGACAGCAGCCGGGCCCAAGTGTCTAACAGGCTGACAGAAATTCATTGACCAAAAATCATTTTTTCACGTCAAGGAACAGTTTTTCATTACACCCTCTCCCATCACCCCGTCTCCATGGCCGAGTATTAACCACTGCATGCATTATAAGACGCTGATGCTCCAGAAAAAAAGGTTACTGTGTTTTAAAATCAAAACTCATCCAAGCAGTCAAATCAATGTATGACAGCTATTTAGAAAACGCCCATCTCTGGAAGACCATTACCATGTCAGCCAACCTGACAAATAGACAGATAAACACATGTAAATGTATTCCCTCATCTTCATGTACCACAACAAACTTGCACACACATGAAGGCGCACAAACACTTTAAGCACAAATTGGACAATGACACCCAAGGTGCACACACACACGCGCGCGCACCCACAGACGTGCAATTAGAAAGTGGAGCATGTGGAATACCAAACAGCCCAAATGCGACAGACGCAAGCCAACTAGCCCAGACAGCCAGTCTAATGGTGTAGATGAAGTCAGATGAAAGAGTCTATATGTATCAGTTAGTCTGTCCGTGTCTGCATTGATCACACAGCAGGCGGCTCGATACTCATCTCTAACTTTCTCTTTCTGCCTGTCTGTTTCCTTCTGCCTCACTTTGGCTTTTTCTCGCTTTCCAACCCCCCATCAGTCACCGATCAATTGACAGTCATCAAGAGAATGGAAGAGGAGTCTTGTTTGTGTGTGCGTCCAGGTGCGCGATTGTGTGCATGTCCGCGTGTGGTTGTGCGTGTCTCCACAACACTATCCATTTGAGAATAAAAGGACTGTTACCTGAGTGCACAGGGCCCCCATTCAGTGAAATGTTAGTTTTGTAAATGACTGGCCTGGGCTGACTAACAGCTGAAATGACATTTAGGAGCCTTGCTTCATTTCTTGTTATTTTGTTGTTTGTTTGTTTTTTTCACACAATTTGGCAGAATAGAACTTACAAGGCCATTAGCAGTTAATTTCAGCACAGTATAATTGGCAGTGGTTTTTACTAAAGCAAATATTTTGCATATTAAAATACAGACATTGAACGTTGTGAATGCCTCATTTTGGAATGACTCTGTTCAATGCAAATGAACACTGAGTTCAAGGTGATGCCTAAATGTCCATGTAAATAAGAATCTGAAGGTGATTGAACAGTGTCTCCATTTTATATCTTCTGCTAAATATGTTTTAATTTTCCTCGTATTTTGCAAAGCACTTCGGAAGCTTTATTACAATCTGCCATTAATTTTAAAACGCTGCTGCTGTTCGTCAACTTTCTTGCATGCTATTGTGCTTTTCATTGGTCATTGACGACGTCCTTCTTTTGCAGTTCGACAGATGAGCAGTTTCGCTGGAACGCTCAAGGTAAAGCTCACCATACGAACACACACACACACACACACACACACACACACACACACACACACACACACACACACACACACACACACACACTGCTCTGGCATGCATGTAAAGGTTGTATGAAGTAACTTCTCGAACCCTTTCATTACAGTTTTTATTTATTTTTTTAGCCTTGCCAACAATGACAGAATCTTCAGGGTTTCATATTTGCAACACATCTTGAGTGGAAGGATTAGATTTATTGCGGCGACACCAACAAGGCCTGTTCCGCCTCGTGTCTGAGTGACATACTAGGAAAATTGTGTGTCAAGGAACATTTGAAATTTATACCAGCAGCCCGGTAATGTATGGGCAGAAGCACCCACCCACATACCTGATGGATTAAAAGATGATTGCAAACACACACACACACCGATGCACACACACTCATGCACACACACTCAAACACATATCAGAATGTCTAAGTGTTGCCAGACCAAGGCCACTGTTGGTTCGGACCGTCTGTGTTAATCTGCATGTGTGAAGACCACAAGCCTTCACACTCTCTACCTGTTTTTCTCACTCATTAGCTGCTTACACACGCACAAATTCAACTACATTTCCTGAACGGCTTCCCTTTCCAGTCAGGCAGCTCCCAGGGCAGACCTATCAGGGTCCTTTCCACAATATAATCCAAATGTCCTACAGCTCATAACCAAATCGTAAGGTGTCGGGTTTTATGGACTGTGAGAGTAGACGATTGAGGTTACGGCCAAGAGGGATCTCATCTGGCTGCCTCCTTCCCTCTCTCTCTCTCTCTCTCTCTCTCTCACTCTTTGTCTTTATGTGTCTCTCATCCTCTTTTCTCCCTCCCAGCGGATGGGCAAAAGGATATCGAGGACGAGTTGACCACAGGCTTGGAGTTGGTGGATTCCTGCATCCGCTCCCTCCAGGAATCAGGAATACTTGACAGCGGAGAACGTAAGTACAACGTGTGTGTGTGTAACCAAAACAGCAATGCCATCGAAACAAATTACAATTTCAGTTTAAGAGCATAAAGGCACAAACTGAATTCAATTTGAATTTCTAATTTGTAGGTTTACTTGCTTTTGGGCTTTTTTTCGTAGATTGGAAATTTGTTGTTTTCATAACTGTTAACACATGATAGATCAAAATGAAGGTCTGCTTAACTTCAGCAGGCACTTCAGCGAGCGTAAACAAACCTGTTACCGCTTCAAAAGGGATCCGAATCTCATTTTTAATTGTCATGCACAGTCACTCATTAAACAGAGTTACTGTAGGGGAAAGAATATCCAAGCAATCTTATTAAAAAAAAAATACACCTGTGTTTTGTTTAAATGCCAAAGAATTATGATGTGTATTGTTCGGTAATTATTTTTTGTTTTCCTGAAAGCAAAGGAGAAAATGTACTCTAATTAGTCCCTCAGGCCGTTAGATATGTGGCCTAAGTGCTGCAAATTCCCTGTGTTGATATTGAGTTCTCACTTATATTTCTACTTACGGTCCAAGTTGAGTCGCGGGAGGATTTCGTTTTTGATTGGGTATAAGTATAGAATATAGTTATATGGACATAAAAGACATCATCAAAATCTTAACTCGAACTTCTTCTACGAGCAGATAAAAAAAAAATTGCTCTTTTGATGACAGACAGACAACACATAAACAGACAAACACACCAGTTTCCTGTTGGCCTGGCCCTCTGATAAACGAGTCCAAACAGTGAGATTGAATGAGAGGCGGCCTGTGCATGAGGTCTTGCTAAATGCGCTTGGCATTTTCTTTGCAGGTCATTGGATTTGGATCACTGCATTCCCATTTTACTTATTGTCTGCTGACCTTTTTGATAGTTGATATCGCCGTAATGGATGGCATTTTAGGTATTAGCACTATATATATATATATATTGCTCAACGCATTTCTACATAAGATTTTACTCACATCTTAAAGCATAAAGATTTACCACGTGCCATTTCTACTACTCTCAGAACGAACGCTATATAGCACATGCAGATCAGATCATGAGCTGTGCATGTAGGATAGCACAAAAAGCTGGACAGCATAGAACTGGAACATATGGCTCAGAATTGCAGTTGCTGGTCTCCTTTGATAAGAAACAAGTTGCCTGTTTAAGCACATGCAGAACAGTGGGGAGACATGTCGGATAATGTGATTCTTATCTTGCTTGTTGGAAGTGCCTGAGTCCCCGTCACTCCTGCTTTATCTGAGTCCAAATAGATGGCACTCTCCGTTGTGAGCACTGTTATTGTGGGTGCTCCATACCCAGCTGTTTTTTCCCATTTTGCAAATGGGCTTCTACCAAAAGCATCACAATGTGTGGGTGCAGATAAATTCAGCAGAGCTTTTTGTGCTTGTGTGTGTGTGTGTGTATGCGTGTGCGTATGTGTGTGCGCTTGTGTGTGTGTGTATGTGTGTGTGTGTGTCTGTGTGTGCATGTGTGTGTGTTCCACCACACCCCAAAACGGCAGCGCTGCAAATAGCTTAGCGGTAAATACATAGAATGGTGACATGTCGCTGACTTCAGTGCAAGGTGGCACAAAACAGGGAGGCTTTTTGCTTTCAGCTGATACTGTCGTCGGTGAGGTGTCACAGCAGAGCCCCGCGCACATTTGTACACACAAATAAGCTTTCAGAGAGACACGAACTCACATGTTAATGCCTTAAAATGAAATTTACTTCTCAAAGCAATTACTGTTGGGCTTTGCTGTATTCTACTATCTTAAAACCAGTCTTTTTACAAAGGTCTAACTTGTTGTGTGTTTATGTGAGGTGTGTGCATGTGTGTGTGTGTGTTTGTGTGTAGACATTTCGTAGATTGAGCAAGAATATGACGCTCATAATTTGTCTGAGCTGCTGAAATATTCATGCTTTCCATGTGAGAACGAAGAGCCTGTGACTCAACAGAGACATGAAAAGACTTAAATCCCTACTAGTGTTAGTAGTGTTTTTCATTTCGCCCTTTCACTCATACACACACACACTTAATATGACGCACACACAAACTCCTAAATACGCTATAGCTTCATCGACCAACCTAACGTAATTCCCGTCATCTGACCATCCAGCGCAGACACGCACACGTATGAACGCCGAAGCCAGCGTACACAGTTTTCATCGCACGGCGCGCACAACGTAGAAAACACCAAGGCTGAGTGATGATGAGTTTGGGAGCTCCCACTCAGTCTGCGTAACGCTGAGTGCTGTTTAATAATTCATAAAAAGTAAGGGATGAATCGAGATGAGAAAAGACAAGTCTTTTGTGAAGGCAAGAAGCAGAGGAGTTGATCTGGGCTCGGCAGACTCACAGGGAGAAAGGGATTCTGGGGGAAGAGAGGGAGAGGGAGCAACCAAATAGATATGGGAGAAGAATAATAACAGGTTTTTGTTATTTTGGGTGAAAAAAAAGATACAAGCCAGTGAGCTCTGGAGGAGACACTTATTGTAGACTTATATAAGGACACATTCAGGATATTTAGAAATTTGAAATAGGCAAAGTATGAAAACAAACACACATCCCAGTTTTGGCTTCCTTATCCGACACAACTTCACACCCGTTATGTACTTGACATGTGTATTCAGAGAGGGAGAGAGAGAGTAAAAATAGCAGCTTAGTGAAATATTAATATCCCGCTGAGTGAACAGGTCACAGATCTAACTGCTCTTCAATAAAAACCAAACCACACATAGAAACTCACAGATAACCTACATAGCCACTGGCTTTTAAGTGGTTTGTTACAGTTCTCTTTGGTTCACCTCATCGCTTTACACACAGTTTAGAAGGCAGTCCGTCTTTAAAAAAACGGCCTTATGATGTTCTTATTCCCAATCAATATAAGCTTTATGTGCTCAGCGGGAATCAGAGAGGGTGGGATTATTATTTGATGCCACAGCGGTGACTGCTTCAGGTGGTGGGAAGGATGCTGCCTCTAAAGTGGTTGAGGATGTAGTGTGCGGTGTGAAGTGTTACAGCCATGCTCATCTTTGACTAAAGCTGATTTAATTCATATAGTCCGCCATGTTAATACTTAGGCTGTCAAAGTGTATGGAAGGTGAACTCCAGCCATATTCCAATATCCTGTCCTGTGCTCTGCTGATGATATATTTAGATCTGTGACACTCCAATACTCAACAGAAGGAGACACAGTTGGGACGGATATACGTGTACATTATTAGTATTATTAGGAGCAGTAATCATAGTAGTAGTAGTAGTAGTAGTATCTTGTAATTTTAAGGAATATGACGAGCAAGGATCTGTTTTTTTCTGATGCCAATGATCTGAAATGTATTTAATATTCAACAAGTTTGCAAGACGGCTAATGTTATTTTATGATCTACCTGATTTAGAAACGCACATTTGATATGATAAAAGGAATATTATTAGAGCGTTGGAGCATCATGGATTTAAATATATCATCAGCTTTGTGATTGGTTCACTCGCTTCACATTAAATCTTCTTCATTCAGATGCACGTAACCCTTTACATGCTTGTTACTATGTCATGAGGTGGGTAAAGATTTCCCTGAATATTGATCCCAGTCAAAAGTGACCAGGAGCTGGAAATGTGCCTGAACATTTCAGGGTTGGACCTCATGTGTGAAAGGGGCTTAAACAGCAACAGAAACAAAATAATGTTTGATGATTCATTCAGACTATAGCTACCTTTTATCCTACATAAGGGGTCAAGCGAAGTTTTGCTCCAGTCGGCAGTAGAAGGTAAAAACTAGCATGTTGTGGGGTGGTTACAAATCAAGTTATTAGGTGTTCCATCTATTACAACTTTCTTCTTCTCAGCCCACCTCCTCCCATCCGCTCCATCTCCCTGCTCCTCCTCCTCCTCCCATTCTCTCTGTTCCTCTGTTTCTCTTTCCCTCTGCTAATAAATTATGTATGCCATCTCCAACTCACGGAGTGCTGCACTGCTGCACTATCTGCTCTAAATTGCTGCTCTCTCTCTTTCTCTCTCTCTCTCTCTTCCCCATTTCACTCTTCGCCTCTCAATCTTTCCCCTTCACGCCCCCTCTCTTTCTCACTCTTAATCTCTCTCTCTCACTCTCTCTCTCCACACACACACACACACACACATACAACCCCCACCTCCCACCCAACCACACACCGCTCCTGTCTCTGTCGGTAGGACCGGCTCTTCTTTCCCAGAGTTCCTTGCAGCTCAACTCCACCCCGGAGGCTTCGCTCCAGTACTCTGCCAGCTACCATAGCAACCAGACCCTCGCCCTTAGCGACAGCATCTCCGCAGCAACACCTCAGCGCAGCGGGCAGGTTGGAGGAGCCGTGCACAGCTACAACCAGGTAGGAAGCAGTGCTGTACGCAGATGATAAGGCTGATGACGAATCGTGCTGATGGTGATGAAAGAGACGATTGGGAGCAAAAATTTCTAACATCCACCGTTTGTTTTAAAGTTCAGAGTCTGTTCTTTGAAACTTGTCCAGCAGGCTGACGACCACAGAATTAATATAGAATTTATTAATGGACATCAGAGGAGTTTGACTGTGAAGGTAACTCACCTGAAGTGAGTGTTTCACAGTTTGTAAGTGCACCTGTGTCGTACTCTTTCTGAAGCCATGCAGACCTTTGAGGACCAGCGTGGCGTCGAGATTTTCTGGATATGCTGATTTTCCGATTCCTTGCTTGTCTGTTTCTCCATCCAACTGAGTGAACGTCGCCATTCATTCCCTCTACCCTCGTTTTTCATGCACTGTCTTGCACAGTGCTTCTCCAGCTTCATGTAACTCTGACTCTCAGTGTGCACTTGTTTGTCATCACAGTTGAGCGTAGTTGATCAGTGCATAAGTACATCTTCATACATTTTATTAGTCTTATTGAAGTGGCTTAGTCCAGTGTCTACAACTGGATTTTCAAGCAATCCCTAATATTTTTCTGTATTTGGGAGGACTTGAGAGACAGGGTTAGACAAATTCATTAAAGCTGTTTGGAATGAGACAGGTAATCAGATGCTCATAGACCGAAATGAGGAGATAATTAAATGCACACAGAGACATCTCAGCGAGTGTCTGGTTTATAAGGACTTGAGAAATAAAGCTCGAGACAAAGTCACATATTAATCACAGCAGTACGCTGATGAAGAGAGAAAACTCACCAAATTGCTTTCCAGCCTACAGGAGCCAATTATTTCCAATTTTCATGTCCTTAACATATCAACGGTAATACATGCGCTGTATACACACATGCTTACACGCACACACACACACATGCACTTTCAGACCACCCACACATCTGCCAAATCAGAGCAGCTGCAGTGCACTGCAGTTCCATTTATGATAGATGGGTTTAAAGTAAGAGAAAATATTTTGGTTCAATAATTATAAAGCAGATAATTATTTAACGAGGCTCACGGCTCTTTAAGAACATCTTTTATGTATCTTTGCAAGTACCTGCACATTTTTTCAGTTAAGGTTTCCATCTGTGAAGTGAACATTGCTTTGTTATGTATTGTGTTATTTTCTCATTTGCTGTGTGTGCGTGCAAATCTGTGGGCATATCTGTGTTCATGTACATGTGTCTCTTGAAAGATGAAGGTGAAGGTGAGATCAGTCTTTGTAAACACATTCATCCATTCTCCCCCTACAGTCACACCAAAGCTCATTTCAGAGCTGGTTTCAGAGAGAGCTCCCATTCCTTCTCTTAATAAATAAGAAATACAGGGGGCAGGGACAGAAAGACAGGGAAAAACAGATAGACTGGTGTATAGATGGATGGACAGATAAGGCAAAAGGAGTTTTTCTTCTGTCTGTATTGTGAATTTTATATTTGTTGTCCTCTGTTTCCCTTGTATTGCAGTGTTCTTGTCCTCTTTTCCCTCCTCCCTTCTTCCTTCCCTGTCCTCTCTGCTCACCATCTCTGTCTATGTGAGCATGAGTGTGTATGTGTGTGTGTGTGTGTGTGTGTGTGTGTGTGTGTATCCCCCCTCTCTGATGCTTTTTGGCTTGTCAGTGTAATGGGGCCAGTGTTGTCAGCAGGGCTTGTTGCTCATGAATAGCTCTACGCAAGCCAGTGCTGCTAGATAGGCAGGTGCAGCTTGCATGCATGTGCAGTACATGCAGGATCTGTCAGGGTGCTTGCAGCCATATGCACATGCATATGCACACGGGGAGGTGGGGCGGGGAGGTAGGGGGTCGATGCACTCCTTTCAACCATGTGCGGACATGGATGCATTTGTTTAAAGTTTGCACAAGTGGCTGTTTCAGGGAGAGTGAGAGAGAGTAAGCGAGAGAGAGAAAGAGAGAGAGAGAGAGAGGCCTAGCATGTTGCTGCTCTTCTGTAGGGTATTTATAACCCTGAGAGGCCGTGCTTTAATAATGCATGGATACATGGCACCTCAAACATCCCAGTGTTTTACTGGAGGAGAGAAGATGCAGCACTGCAAGATGACAGAATGGAAGCAAGGAAGTGCTCTTCCTTCACTCAGCGTCTCAGGCTTTCTGTCTGTTATTTACCTCAGCCAACAATTCATCTATACTTATTATTTATTTACCCGCTGAATCACCCATCCACCTGTTTATCTATTCATTCACCCACTCATCAGTCTTCCTCACTCTAAAGTCCACGTCTGTCTCACTTTGTGTCTCGATGACTGTGGCACATCTGCAGCGTTGAACACAATCAAGTAGCATAAACCAGTAATAGGGTTCTTACACTCACTTTTGTGGCCTGCATCTCATCAGCCTTAGATCTCTCACTTGGCTTTGTAACCTACTAAACTAACACAGGGGACTTGTATAGCGGGTTTTTATGGTGCACACTGTTCTGGATAGTGGCTCACATCCCGATTAAGATGTCTCTCTGGCTGTTTATAGACACTTTTAATAATCCACTCTCTAATAACCCTTTATACATGTGCACTCAAACCGAGAAAGTGACATTGTATACGTAAAAAGCTTTTACACATGCCCTTACCATAGGTTCCATTAACACCTCAAATGCTCAAGCGTTTTTTGAAAGACTGCAACTAATTGCAGTAATCCATGGTAAGCTGTAGTTCCAGCTAGAAGAGAGGGAATATTATGGTAAAATTATGGATACTGATGCATTTACACACATGATCCTGTTCATGCTGTTTATTTTTCTGGTCTGAAAATGCCGAATTACAGCAGCATGACTAAAAGTATTTACATATATGGCAGAAGTCTTGATAACAGCAGGTTTGAAACGATGATGGTATCTGCTTAGTGAATTCTGACACAAACTGTTCATTTAAAAGAGATTAAGCTGAGAGGCGTCCATCAAACTCTGCTTTTAACTCAAAGAGCATGATTACTATCATCTAAATTTTTACACCAAATGTAACTGTAACCGCTGTAAAACGCGTTGGTGGTACCAAAAATGTGGCAAATAGAGCAAGCGTAAAAAGTTTCTCTTTCCTTGAAGTCTTATATAGTTGCATTGTTTAGAAAAAGACAGATTTCTCTGTGTTTTTCTGAAAAAAAATAGGCATGAAATTTGTGAAAAGGAAGTTGAAGAGACATTTTTAAGAAGCTTGACACCACTGCATGTGATGTCACCCAATCTAGCTCTGAACATATTGTCCATTAATTTAAATGGGTGGAGGAAATTCCCGATAAACGTTATATATAAGCATGAGGAATACAAACAAAGTAATTTTGATCATGTCCTCAATAAAATTTTGAACTTTGTTGAAGTAGTTACTCAAATTGAGCAAGAATGAGAGTAGTAGAGAGAAACTGAGAAGGACATAAATCAATTGTGTTTTTCTGTCATGAAAGACATAAATGTTCTTTGCTGTTTGGAGAGAGTTGATATGAAAATAATGATTTATTTATGGAAGTTGTCAGAAAAATTAGACTCAGGATTTAAGTGGAACAACTGAGATGATGCTGACAGTTTTGAGGAAATAAGTTGTTCACACTGAGTTTATTTCAGTCTAAGTCAAACACGTTTTAGTAGAAAAGTAATTTTCATGCCATTTGTCTCTTTGTTCCTACAGAGCTATTGAGGAGCATGTTATCTTCATGGCCACAGATTTTGACTGTTGCAATAATTCTACCCGTATATTCGCCATCCAGACTTGTTGGTTTGAGAGTAAAATTCCCCCCGTCCTTTGTAGCTGAGCCAGGTTAAGTTACAGCTTCCGTCAGGATTTTCTTCTTGTGTGTTGAGATCAGGGCGGATCTAGCAACTCAAAGTGGAATGCTAAACTGCACCCTGTCAGCCCTTACACACACACATACACACACATAAGACACTGAGTCAAGAACATGCAGGATGATATGAAGAAGCTACTGTGCCATCACTTACTGTGTGTTTTACCTGTTCCTCATTCCTCATCTGTGTCTCCCTGTCTCCATTACTCTGCCTCCATAAACTGTATGTTGGATTTTTAAGACACTGACTTCTAATCCACTCAGCCAGAGATAAATCAGTTTCCATGACCCCTCTGCAAACAAAGCAGTGCTGCAACCAATGGCCTGTTGTCTTGGGCAGACGCGCGTTGGCTCATCACGCAGCAGGAAAATGTAACCAGAGACTGCCATTGAGAACATAATGGGAGATTGTGGGCTTGTGTGGGTTGCTATATTTATCCAGGGAGGGTTTGCTGAGCAGGCATGCTTTTTTATTTCTACCAGTCTTTCTGCACAATGTGCAGCTGCAAATAATCACACCTGGAAACTGTTATATACAAATACGATGTTCAAACCGAACTCTTGGTTGTTATTGTTATGTGGGTGTGTGTTTGTATGTATTGTGAGACACTGGTTGCTGGATGAGCAGATGTTTGTGGTCATTTACATTGTGTGTTTTTGCATTATTGTATACATGTGTGCCTCTGCCTTAATATATGATTTAATAGAAACAAATAGATATAATTACAAACACTCCAGCTGCATTGATATTAAATACATTTATTTTCACCTTGTTAGCAAGGCAAATCTAAATATATATGTTTTTGTAATCCTCTCCTGTGTCGGTGCATGTAATTGTGAGTATTAATAACTTTAATGCTGAGAAACAGAAGGTCTGAGTATTAAAGTTCTCTGAGAGGAACTACTGTATATGCAGTGATGACAGTGCTCCAAGGTGACTCGGTGACTGTGCGCTTGCATAATGTGGCCTTGTACAACTGCAGCCATGTCAGGCCAGTAATAATGTATTTGAATCACCTTTACAGCTTTAAGCATCAACATAAGGCTATATGAGGCTCAGCGGAGCACTGGCATATGCTCCCCCCCACCGTCTCTGGAGGCTAAGGAGAATATATTAGGATCGACCAGCATGTGATGTGAAAGACATCTCACGCTCTAACTTCTCCTCACACACCGGCTCAGTTTTTGCCCGTCTGGAATTAATTGCATGCTGCAGTCAAAACTGTAGGTAGCGGGACGGTGGGTTAGCAGAAGTGTTCATTTCTTTCTGCTGCCCTCCTTTAAAATTTGCCTCAAAATGAAGAAAAGGCTGCTGCTTTGTGTGATATTAATAGATTATTTCACCATATAAAATCAGTATGAGTGATTTCACAGCAGAGAGCTTTGTCTCACTCTTTCATCTGTTTTTAATAACAGATTCAAAAAATTTGAAGTATTTGTGAATATCGGGGTTTATGCGGCGCCAGATGATGAATAATAAGACATGAATATACTATGGGCTGTGTAATCCTTCTCTCTACTTTGAGTAGGTGGTGCAACAAGGCTTTATGACAAATGATTTCAGTCAGCTGGGCTCCTAGGACTTCATGGTCTGCTTCTGTGAGTCTGTTTGAATCACCCCTCTGTTTTCTTTGGGGATTTCATTACGAGCTGGTCTGGGTTCATTCGGGACTCCTCAAAGGCTCGACTGAACTCATTGTGCATAAAAGTTTTTGATGGCAACCGCCACTACTTTATTCTTTTTTATCCCGTTTTCCTTAACTCTGCCTCTCCCTGTCCCTCCTCCCAACATCTCTCCCACCTCCCCCACTAATCCATCCCTCCATTCATCCCTCCTTCCCTGTCATGCCTCTTCTTCCCTCACTTACATTGTCTTCCCCTACATCCCTCCCCCTCCCAGGTGACATCCAGTCGTGCAGCCCAGCAGCAACAATCACAAACTGGGGCAGGGTCAGGTAAGAACTCACCTCTCCTTTCCCTTCTCTCTCATCATGGAGATGGACTTTCTTTATAATAGATTAATCTAGCATAGCATGAATCTCTGTGGGTACACAGAGATGGCATTTAGAGACACTGACAGACATGCATGAGAATTGGAATAAAAACCTTGCTGCTGGTTGAATGTTGTCGGAGCCTGCAGTATGTATAATTGTCTCACATGTTGAATTGCTCCTCCATAATTTATATACAAGCTATATTGCCTCACATCTCTGGAGCCTCTGTGGTTTGGAGTAAAGGCTTTGGACTACATAGAATATAAATAATGTAATATTTCCCTTTATCCAACATGCTGTCAGTTTTTACAAAAGGTCTTTTTTTATTGACTTATCACATGTTAACGATCACATGTCCCTACACAGCATGTATTTTTACCTGAATAAAAAAAAAATGCTACATGCTAAGGAAGGACACTCAGACATCCTGCTTCCCAGCAACATTTTCGAGCTCCGCTTCCAAAGCCAGATATATAATCCCTCCAACGTGTTCTGGGTCTACCCCGGGCTTCTCCTGCCAGTTGGATTTGCTTGGAAAACATCCAAAAGAAGTGCCCTGGAGGCATCCTGATCAGATGCCTGAACCACCTCCACCGGCTCCTTTCAGTGCGAAGGAGCAGCAGCTCCACTCTGATCTCCCTCCAGATGCCTCACCCTATCTCTCAGGGCGAGACCAGCCACCCTACGGAGTAAACGCACTTCGGCCTCTTGTATCCACAATTTCATTCTTTCGGTTATGTGTTTGACTTTGAACACAGTTCTCACTCTGATTGCATAAGGACCCGGTACCTCATACTCCCACTCTTCCCACCCCCAAAACTCCTCGGGGGACACAAGCCTTCGCCAAGTCCACAAAACACATTCAGACTGGATGGGCACGGATAAAGCTTGTCCACTGTTCCATGACCAGGATTGTTCCCTGCTGCACCCTGGCACCTATTTTTGAGCACCTTGGCATAAACTAGCCCGTCAAGTCAGCAACTCTCCTCCCCTGCTGTCCCCAGCCTCCTTTGGGATCTATGGGACATTCATCTGGACACACAATGTAGCTGACAAGGGCTTCAGCCATCAAACTTTGGCCGAAGGCGTTTTCGTACGACTTAGGAATCAACCTATGCTCAAATATTGTGTTTACTGTGGCCAATCACTTATGAGCACAGATAATCAGGCAGGCCAGTCCTCCAATCATTCCCCTCCAGGTTTCTCCATTTCCCTCGTGGGCATTGAAGTCCCTCAGCAATACCATAGAGTTCCCTACACAGCATGCTTTCCAGGACCCCATGCAGAGAATCTAAGAAGGCCAGATACTCTGAGCTGCTGTTTGGCACATGGGCACAAACAACAGAGCCTTCCTGTCAATGACTCGCAGTTGCATAGAGGCGATGCTCTTGCTCTCTGGGGAGAACTCCAACCCCACACTACCCACAGACACCTACTTAAACACAACACTACACTGTGCACTTGAATGACCTTTTCTTTAAACCTTGCATTTTGATTTCATTGTTGAGACAATTTTATGCTTTTGTTAACTGGTCCTGCATCAAAGTTGTAGCTTTTTACACATATTGTTGTCACAGTAAAATATCAAGCT
The DNA here is from genome assembly GCA_037975185.1 of Centropyge bicolor. Taxonomy (NCBI): domain Eukaryota; kingdom Metazoa; phylum Chordata; class Actinopteri; family Pomacanthidae; genus Centropyge; species Centropyge bicolor. The sequence continues at coordinate 2,305,986 of JBBMOC010000014.1, forward strand.
TCATGCCTCTCCACATACTCACTCATCCTTCTGCTTGTTCTCCAGGTATCTACTACTCCAGCTCCACCTTACCCGCCCAGCGTGTCAGCTCCCCTCTGTCTGGAGGAGGAGGAGGCTCAGGATCCGGTTCGCCCAGCAAACTCCAACGCCTGGGATCGGCCTCCGACACACCGGGTTACTCCACCACTCAGCGCCTGCCTTCCTCCTCCTCCTCTCCCAGCAAACAGTCTCCTGCTAATCGCCTGGCCAAGTCATACAGGTAGAGACCCTCAGTGACTGTGACACTGATATTGAGTTTGATGTATTGTTGTTGACACTGATGCATAATAGAGTCTGATGGAGTTTGAAGGTGGGGATGGTATTTGAAAGAATTAGTGTATTTAACATATCAGTCTCATTCATAGGTTTTACAATGCGTGACTACAATAGAATAGAACGGAGAGGGAAAATGGTCTTTTGAGATCTTTGTCCTTCAATATATGTCGTCTATACTGTGAATTACACATACTCACACACGTCTCACATGATGGAGGTATTTGACTCAGGCATATCAGTTTTTATGTGCGAATTGGAACAAATCATTTGAAGTCATTATTTCTCTGATGAATTGCATTACTTTGCCATTTGTCTTCCAGCACCACAGTTGCTGTGACAACAGCAGGAGGGGGCGGGTCTCCCCTGAGGGTCGCATCTCCACCCAACTCTACAGCAGCAGGGGGAGGGGCCAGCTCATCATCGTCCCCTCTTCACCAGGTACAGAGCGTTACAGTCTGACACCCTGTAGAAACTGTTGGTTATAAAATAGTGTAATGATTGAACCTTAGGCACAGTACTAGTGTTTGCACAACCAGTCTCTGTTAAATATCATCCTGACGTGGGTTTTAATATCAGATCGTTCTGAGGAATTCATGTATTTTATCCAGTGTATGTCCACATTGTGTTTTTAATTACAGTTTAATTTATTCTACAGACAGTAGATTTAGAAATTGATTTGCCAGACGCTATTATGTGCAGCATAATAGCACAAAGATTAAATTAAAGTACTGTATTTACAGTGGCAAAGCCCAATGTTATTATCCTTCAAAGCTGTAATTGACAGTTTTACCATTCTATTAAAATATACTATTATATAGTCATAGTATTGATTGATGCCAAGCGGCTGGGTGTTACAGAGAAGATTATATTCTTGTCCACTTTGTCAGATCTTTAATCATGACAAAGAACGAGCGTAGTGCAGCTCGAGAGCAATTACAGATTGAGTCATATCTTCAAACAAAAATCCATACAAGTCAGTTTTACTTGTGTCATCTTTTCAAATAGCACCTTATCTGAACCCTGGTTTTCTTAGGTAAATTTGTTGGGTGCTTATATCCAGTATCTCACACTGCTATGATAAGTATTTCGTGCATGGAGGTCCTCAGTTTAAATTACATTTTTAACTCTAAGTGACTTGGACATTTAGTTTACACATAGTGCCAATTTCAATTCATAAGCCCATTTAACAAAAGTTTCTCCATTGGATATAGACACAAAAGTAAATTGGCAAAGTAAATTGAAAACAAAATACAGGTGCGAACTGTTTCTATCTGACCCACGCAAATCGAAACATGTCAGCCGTGTCAGTTGTTACATATTTGGCTGCCAACGTGCTGTAATCTAACAGAAAGTAATTACACCGGTGTATAGACTTTAAATTCCCTGAGCTTACTACATTGAAAACTCTTTGTCTTTGCAGATGAGTTCAGGCATAGGGAGCTATGCCACTCTGTCTCCCAAACGACTGGCAGCTCACCACGCTTCTGACCAGTACAAGATCTCCCACGAGCTCTACGCTACTGCTACGCTGCAGAGGCCTGGCAGTCTGGCAGGTGGGATCTCACACGCTCATGCAGTCGCACATAAAACACAAACATGTGTAAAACCCCACTATTGGAATTACTCTGTCTTTCTGATTGTGCTGTTTCAAACCATCACCACTGTGAATTTTGAACATATGTGTCATGTCGCCTGGCCTGATGCAAATTTGCATTGTCCTATAAAAGGGGTCCATTTCAGTGCAGCTCACTCCCAATCTAAGAAATGTCAAGTTCTGCATTTAAGTCTGTTGAATTTGCTTTTATTAAGCGTAATGTGTTGTGGTTGGTATCTCTGGGTTATTTACTCGCAGCACTTGTACATACTCCTGGAGAGGCATCACAGCGCCTTTGTGGCTGACCTTTATGAAGAGTAAATTCAAAATGAATGCAGTGGCTGTTCAGCAGTCACATTTGTGAATGATGAGCTGTTTGTGCGCAGGTCTTGTTGTGACTGCCAGATTGAAACCTGCTTTAAGAAGATTAAAATGATTATGATTCTAATTGTGTCGTGGAATAAGATCCGTTCTCTGTGTCTGGGAGCTGAATGCATGAGAGTGACACTGGTCGAGGCAAACGGAGACTTTCATTTGCTGCCGCAGTCTCATTGGCGGGTGAATGTCTTTCTCTCTTGACTCTACGAAATTGAGTTGGCTGTATGTCAAAGTGAAAATGAAAATGTGTTGTGGAAACTGTTTATGGTCCATACAAGTGTGGTGTAAAATTTTATTTGAGGTTTGGCTGTTTGCGGCTGTTTAAACTAAATACTGTAGATAGCCCACTGTTTCAAAGACTTTAAATTCTCAAGGCTTGTATTATTATAAGTGACATTAGGATAAAGGAAGTTTTAGATAACCTTTGTGCATGCATTGTGTTTTAGAGCTTGAGAAGTAGCTTCACCCTTCTTCATGTAACTGCACACAAATTTTTTTCAGGAGCCTTTTTATGTAAATTGATGATCTTGATCTTGTCTTCTTTGTCTACATCTACTTCTTTTTCTTCTCCATAAATGTATATATGGACATTCTGTGACCTTGTATATGTGAGCTGTGCATGGACTCAAGGCAAAAGTCAAATTGGTGCTCCCTTTGCCGCGGGTTGACTTTTTAACATAAATGAAACATTTGAGAAGATTAATATTGATTGAACCAGGTGGCAGTGTTTTGAGTCTCTGAACTACGTTTAATTGATTAATAATTTAAACTTGGAGCTATATTGACGAATAACACGACCTTCATGCTTTACCCCGAGGGCTTAACTGTGATCTTGAAGCACCGCCCGGGGTTTCATCTCTGCTGAGGACTTTAAACGAAGAAGAACAGAGAAGACTGAGCGGGAGCGGGTCCCGACGGAACAGAGATCTCAGACTGTCACTATAATTAGCAGACCTGGGCCATGTGATTATCAGAATTTACTTTCGTGAGCCTGGACTCCAACGCTGCGGTTGATTGTGTTCGAACAATTTCACTTGTCAACCCTGGAAATGCAAGACGTTTTCTTTCAAATCCTTCATTGTAATTGTCTATGATTTTTGGCGCTCGCTACATCCTACCAGAGCCAGAATTATTTGTAGATACTATTAGTCAGAGGTTTGCTTATCCCCGGTGGGTGATATCCTCCTGTAAAAAGCGCGGTAGAGTTCATCCGAGTGGCCTGTTTGGAGAGGCACTTAACAGCTCTACAGCACCTACTCCACAGCGGAGTTAAGCTGCGTAAAACCAAAATCGCCCCCAAAAAAGAAATTACCTCTCTGTGCTTTCTGCATGAAACGGCCTGAGTGATACAGTCCATTGTGTATAAATATTGCCAGAGCGCCATGATAGCATAGCACCGAGCTGAGGAACGATATTTTAGCCAAATAGAAATAATTAAAAGCATTGGTTAATGAAATTGAGATTTCTTGGCGCTGACACTGACGAGGGGCGCAAGCAGGGCAGGGGTCCCTTGGATATTTACATGTATGGTCCTGTTCTATTTTTGATCCCATCTATTTTTGATTCGACTGGCCCAGAAAATTTTTTGGAAGTATATGATGCATTGAGTCTTAACTTGACTTATATGCCTACAAACTTATCTTGTGTTTCCTAGAAATACAGTGAATACTACTACACATGGTTACACATTAAAGACTATAATATCTTCTTTTTTGCTGTGGTGATATTGACTTTGCTTTATGTTTAGTTACACAAACAGGACTGAAGCATTAAGGGACCACAGTTGTTTTTTTTACATTTTATTATCCTTTGTAAATATTTTACAGAATGAAGCATCATGGGAGGGCATCTCTGTCTTTTTTCTCTCTCTCTCTGCATCATTCTATCCGCTCTTCTTAAAGATCCCTCTGCCTTTGAAAGAAAGAGGTCAGTGCTTCCACGAGCGGGCCCCTGTGAGTCAAAAATATAAATGAATAAAGAAATAAAACCGACTCACCGAGACTTCAAAGACGGAAGGCATGAAGGAAGAGGGAGAGCTGGGATGAGTCATGCCGTTAATGGGTGTGTCCATGACTCTAATTAGCACTCCTTCATGCATATTCTGACCAACTCTCTCTCTCTCTTGCTCTCTTTGCTTCTTTTCCCTCTCTCTCTCTAAACTCACCAAATTTCAATTGAGCTCAATGGGGGTTGTTGTGGCCAAAATTTAAACCCTCTCATTTTGTCCCTTGTTTCATTTTCTCGCTCTCTTCTTCTCCTCTACATCTTTCTGTTTGTCTTCTCTATCTGGCCACCGCTGGCCTGCAAAGTGTGATAGGAGGCGCCCTCCATTTTCATTAGTGCGGCAGGTAAACAGGCCAGTCATTTAACCACGCTGTAGAAAGCAGGACACAGCAGTGAAACTCACGCCACAGTGACGCTTGAGACAGGCCTAATTCAGTGCAGTATAGGAAGTGCATGCCGGCTCTTGTTGCCCTTTTGTACGTTTCTGTTTGAGCATTCACTGCGATTTGTCTTTAAGATACTCTTTAACTTTTCGTACTTTATAGAGAGTTAAGAACACAGAGCCTGAGTTGCAACCAAAATTACAGCATGGCTGCATGCTACTGTCTGGGCTTGATCCCACCGAGATGGCTGAGCGGTTCACATGCATCGATTTCTGATATGATCTGAAGGGTTGTGGGGGTTTCGGCTGTGTCGAGGTTGATGGTGGATACGCACAGAGTCTTGATTCGGAGTCTTGAAGCACCGCGCTCGTTCCCCTCCATCCGCCGGAAAAATCCTTGGCACGCGACTCGCCATCGACTGAGAGCTAATGCGATATGATACGACGTCGGCTCCACTGGACCGTCTCCCTTCCTCTCACTCACTCACGGCTTCCTAAGTCTGTGTGTGTGTACACGAGTATGTCTTTTTCGCTTTATCTTCCCGCCGCGTCACCCAGGCCCGCCTGACTTTGTCTTCACATTCCCCCGGCCTCCTCCTCTTCTTTCTCTTCCCTGGTTTTTAATTTTGCTCACCGTGTTTTCAGAGGGAGGCCTTTACATTTGTTCTGCTGTGTAATGAACAAATGCCTGCTGTCAACGTCTTCCTTGCCCCTTGTCTGTGGGATTCCTGCCAAACACGGAGCAAGAGGGGGGGACACTACATCTCATTATTTTATAGCTGACGACCAGCAATGTGTTCCGCGGAGATTAAAAAAATGAAATACAGAGGCATCCCTCGCTCTCTTGCTCTTTTTTTTTCTGTCCCTCTCAATCGCCTGTTTCTTCCTATCTCATGTGACGTTGTGCATGTCTCTCTTTATTTTCTGTGCTTCTGATTTGGTGCACCTCATCACACTCACCATCACCTATATGAATAGTGTGCTGTCACTGTCTGGAAAAAAAAGGTCCAGGATGAAAATGGACAGGTGTAAAAACAGAGGAGTCATACAGACGTGCTTTTTGTTTTCCTCTTTCTCGGGCAGCCAGCCATCTTCTGCCACATTCATTTGTCCTTATTTATTTCTCCATCCTCTCCTTCCTCCACATCCTCTGTGTGTCTGGTTTCGCTCACCATCCTCCGCGGTCGTCATCGCCGCCTTCCACTTCCTTTCCATTTCCTGCATGAAATATCTTAACTTTCCTTACCTTCTGAAAATCCATCTGTTCAATTCCCCTGTGCCGTCCTTCACCTCACATACTGCACCTCTCTCTTATTTTGTCCTCTCTCTTTCATCCTCTCTCCCCCTATGCTTCTCACGTCTTTTTTTTTTTCTCCCCCCTCTCTTTTCTTCAGGCTCTCGTGGCTCCTACAGTAGTCAGCACAGTCAGGAGCCCCTTCGGCCCTTGGGATCCCCGGAGCACCACATAGATCCCATCTATGAAGAACGTGTCTACCACAACAAGGGCCCGATGAGGAGCCTCAGCCAGAGCCAGGGGCCGGACACGGGCCCCTATCGGAACAACACCGGTAAGACCCCTCCTGCATTTATTTTATCAGTTACAACTATCCAGTTTCATTCTCATGTGTCTTTACACTAATACAACCGAATCCATGCGTGTGTGTGTCTATATTTGTATTTTTATTCTTCAACCTAAATGCATCTCACAGCTTCTGAGAAGACTTTAGCATAATCTTGCGTCTTGAATATTTGATGGCAAACACCCCCTTCTGTGCAGATGCTGCAAACAGACTACAAAGATTTATGCATAAACTTATAAATGGAGCTGGGATAAACTTATATGAGGAGGCAATCTATGTGTTCATTAGGAGCTACGTTTACATCAGTTTAGGTTTTATTTTGTCGGTCAGCCACACAGCACGCACCCGCCTCATGTTAATGGATGATCGCTTACCCAGCATCAAGTATACATGATATATATATATATATATAACACTTACCAGTTGAATGTCACAGACCTTTTTGTTGATGGTCCTTCTTTGTGCTATGTAATCAGCTCCACTTTCACGTTTTCAAAAACTGGACTCAAACCAGGGACAAATAGAGAAAATGCACGAGATAGAGTAAAGAATAAGGAGTATTGAAAAAGCCATCACAGACCCTTTTGTTATTTAGAAAGTACACATTCGGCGTGTTTCATTTATTTTTCCAGTTCCGAATGAATCACAGTTGGAACACATTTTCTATCAAACTCACACAGTCAGACACACTCGTTCTCGCCCGCTCCCTCCGTAACTCCATTGTTGCCAGCAATGTATTTTTAATAGGGCCTCATTGAGCTTATCTCACTGTGGGTTTAGGTACGCCATGTTAATCCCATTACCGTATCATACCCACATGAAAACACCCAAGTCGGTCACGCCACGTTCGCGGCTCCCTCGATGTCATTAACCAAGCCTAGCCTTAATAGCTATCATTAGCATTTGGGTCAGAATCATAGCAGTAAATATGCCACTCCAGACCGCCGTTTGAGTCGATCAGTTTGACTCACTTGAAAGGAGCAAGAATTGCCTTTAAGCGCAAGAGCATAGCTTTTTTGAAGCACATTTCAGAGTTAGGGAGGGGGGGTCATTTGGTTCGCTCTCATTCTTGCGGGATACGGCTTTGATTACCGCCGGTGAAACGCCGAGCCGTGCGTACGGCGATAGGATTGTCTGAGCGAGCAGGAATTAATTAAATAAGTGCGCTTCAGAAGTGTACAGCGAGGATCCATTGTTATCTATAATTTACTGCGCCTCGTATTTTGTAGTTTCAACAGATGGGTATAAGAAAACTCACAAAGGAAATTTGTACCGCAGCTGCAAAAATCAATAGACTGTGGATTAGACCATGTACATTTAATTGCAACGCTTGAGGTTTACAATACGCTTCTCCTATGATACAGTATTTTAATAGATTGTCTCATGTCGTTGGAGCTAAATTCTCCATCAGAGTGTATCAGCGTGAGCCCTTTTCGCTCCGTGCACAATTTTACCCCTGCTGTGCCCGGCCCGTGTAACTACAGCGGCAAATCAACACACAAAAGACGAACTGCACCTTGAAGTCGCCAGGCCGCTGAATTAATGCTCGGCCTCAGCGCAGCACGTCTTAAAAGTCACGTGAATGGTGTGTGCATTGACTCAGGAGGTTGTCTAATAGGGATTCATAATGCACAGAGTGATAGCACATAGTGAACTGATAAGGGCTGTGCTGACATGGTGAGCGGTAAGTCGTTAATTATGTCATTGTGCCTTTTCTTGGCAATGGCAGCCTCACATTATTGGTTCATTAAGCTGGCATGGATCAATGTAATTAATGCTATAAGTCATTCCTACAGTGGAAGGAGAAGGGAGACGTCCGCGTGGGTATTTTCGCTCCAAAAATCCGCAAAAAAAGCTGGAGTCAGTGGGTCTGCATACGGCGCGCAGTTTCAGGCTAATTCAAGGCCAATTTAAACAAAGCACTCGCAGTCAAATGAAGCTCGCAGTGTTCACTGAGAGAGCGTGGGCCTCCACATTACTTAACTGGACACTTAGCTGTGAAGAGGAGCTGCATGATACAACAAAAGCAATTTAAGGGACTATAATTGTACATGCACTGCTTTTTTGGGTTTTTTTGCAGTGTCTGTTTCTTGACCCACTTCAGGACAGAGAGACAGAGAAATAAGGCACAAACAGGACATAAAGAAACAGCAAGTAAAGCAGACTAATAGCAGGGTCAAAACTAATTTAATCTCAACCAGGAGAGATGAGAAGGTGAAGAAAGATAATTTATTACAACAAGTGACATTGAGGATGATATTGATATTGGAACCTGACACAAAGTCTGAGACGTCTGTCCGAGTCCAGAAACTGCTGCTGCTGGTGGCGACTGGAGACTGTGAATCCAGATGGGTGATGAAGTGGATGATGATTCTGCGAAGGCGAGGAGGTGATGGGGAGGTGGAGGGGCGCGCAAATCACCGACATGAAAGAGCTATAGGGGCAGAGAAAGATAGTATTTTAAAAGGAGAGCACGAAGGTGATAGGCTAGCGATGAGGGTGTGACACTGTGCTATTGGATGGAAGAGAACAGCTGATGGGACAGCTGATTACCAGTGACAGCCCCACACAAAAAAGATGAGAAATAGCTTGTGATTGAGAAAGCATTGTTGTCCTCTTGGCTGAACTTGTGCTACAGCTTAATTTGGTGAACAACAATTGTGCAACATATTCTTTAGCTTCATAATCTACCTTCAATACATAGTCACCTGCAGTTGTTTTTTTTTCACTGGTGCTCTGCAGTGTTTACTCTGTATTTTGAGGAACTTCCTCTCTCAGTCTCCTCCGTCTTGGAAGAACACCAATAAACAAACAGACGCGCCGTCCTGGGAAGTCTGCTGACATTTTCTCACAGCGCAGTGGACAGCAGTTTGACAACACACTTCCCAGTCGAGTCAGGTCCGGTTTAGAATGCCGTCAATTGGTTAAGCTGTCTGTCTGTCTGTCACAGCTCGGCCCACTCCTGCGTCCATTGTTGGCCCGAGTGTTGCTGAAGATTAGCGTCATTGTCGCCACATCGAAAACATCGAAACACAGCTGAGGAAAATCTGAAAATAAGTTGCTACTAAACATCTGCTCTACCTCTGTGTGTGTGCTTGTGTGTGTGTGTGTGTGCGTGCTTGTGTGTGCTTGTGTGTGTGTGTGCGTGCTTGTGTGTGTGTGCTTGTGTGTGCTTGTGTGTGCTTGTGTGTGTGTGTGTGCGTGTTTGTGTGTGTGTGTGTGTGTGTGGTCAAGCCTCTCTCTCTCACATGCACACACCCTTCTTCAGTTCTTCTTACCGGCTGCTGCATCACCCTCTCCTGCCCATACACACACACACTCACACCCAGCCTCGCAGTATCACCGTGCATGTGTGAGTGTGTAGCTGTGTGTTCTCCGCACTGTGCACAAGTGCAGGCAGTGGCGCGCAGCGTTTCATTCTTGGATTAAACCAGGCCAGCGCCCCAGAGGACTGCAGGTTAATGTGGCCTATTTCAAGCGATTATTCCTGCATGGTCACAGTGTCTCTAATGCACACATGCATTCCAGTGCGAGGAAGGAATTGCAGCGAGAAAAAAAGGCCTCGGGATGTGGTTTACGCATTTGTTTATTTTTCCAGAAAGACGTTGTGTGTTTTTAAAATCAGCCTGGCTAAATCAGCCTTTTCTTTTTCGCACAGTCGCCCTGTTTGTGACATCGGCCTCTCTCTCTCTCTGTTCTAATTATCGACCTCTCTCTTCTTCTGCTTCTTATTATCTTCTATGTATTTTTTTTATTTCCCTCTCCTTTATCTCTCACAGTCTCTATTAATTTGGAGGACGGTGCACATCAGTGAAATCTTTTGTTTCTTTCATGTCCTCCTTCTCTATTCTTTCTTCCTCCTTTCCTCTGACCTTCCCTCCTTGTCCCCCTCCCCCCTCCCTGTCTGCCTTTGCTCTTACATTTTTGCCTTTGTACCTTGCCTTCCTTATTTCATGAAAGCTATCTCGGCCTGTATTAATGACTGTGACCAGTGGGAATAACAGCGGCTCTGAATGGATGTGGCACTTTTTCTCTTTAATAGCCTATCATCAGACCTGCACGTAGCTCAGGTGGCGACAGCGAGAATGGCTAGATTCACTGCCACGGCTATTTGTCAGGTGCATCTAGCCAGGTTGAACTATTGCTGTTGATAAGGGGTGTTATGTGGTTTAACATTGCTCCCTCCAGTATCTTCAGGAGGAGAAGGATACAAATTCTTTTGCTGTCATTAATCAATAAGCCACCGTATGTAACAAGGTTATATTGTCTCGTTAACAGAAGCAGATGAGGATTAAATAACTGTATGGGAAAAAATTTGGAATTTGTATTTTGTGTCATACTTGACAAGCGTTTTACATCACATTTTTTGTCACTGCAGAAACATGACTGTGGTCAGCCCTGTGGTTTTATTCTGGCGTTTGAGTCTTATCACCTGCCAACCAGACAGCACCACGGACAGTGCTTTATTCTGCATCCACTCAGAAACACAAAGCCAATTAAGAGCCTCAAGTTGGATACTCTCGTTTACTTCAGGCAAACCGTTCTTCGCTTTATATGAAAATTATATTGTTGAGAGTTTTCACAAGGGAGATATTTAAACCTTATGTGTTTTTTGGGGGATAATCTTCAAGGTTTTTGGGCATGTATACGTTATATGTTAGGTCTGATTCAGTGTAGTCTCCATACCTTCTTCTTTGGTTCCTCTCCAAAATGAGTCATGAGTCATGTTTTGTTATTTGGTCTTATAGCATTAATTTTCTTGTCCATTTATTAATAAATAAATGCAGTGAAGGCTGCGAACACACACTTTTCATATCATGTTTCTGCAATTAAATTCACGCATCTCCCAGGACAAGGGATCAGCTCTGTTACATAAGCACCAGGGTGTGTGTATGTTTCTCGAAACCAAAGTGGGATTATTTTTGCTTGAAGTTGCAGCTCTATAGCACCGGCCAGCGTGACTGTGCACACATACGGTGCACATGCGCAGTGAGAAGGACCAAAAGAAATATGAAAAGGGCTTCGCATCAAACCATTAAACCAATCTGCTTCCCCCTTTAAATCTGCTGTGTTCCTTCTGTAATGAGATCTGACATCCTAATGAGGGGGACAGAGCGGAGAGAGTGATGGAGGAGAGAGATGAGAGAGAGAAAACAAGCCCAAGAGAGCAGGGAGGAATGGATAAAAACGAAGTGGACTTGAGAGAGGGAGCAGTTACCGTGCGTCTTCTGACCGGGAGGCAGGAAAAGTTCAGGGCACCTCTTAAATAGAAAAAATTGACGGATCCTTGAAAAAAAAGAAGAAAAAGGAAAAGGCTCACTCTTTCATCTGACACACGTCCTCAGGTGTCCAAATGTGGTTTATAGTGCTAATTACAGTCACTTGTGCTGTGTGTGTGCATTTATGCCGTTATAGTAGATGGAAACATCATTTAGCTACAAATAATGTTCTTTGTATTCTTTGATGCCTACATTGCATCAATCATTGCGAGTGCATGGGTGAAATAAGGGCTATTTTCACGGTAAGCATTGGAAAGTGACCTGTCTAAGTGGCCCTAAATCTCCAGTTTTTTTTTTATCAATTACTGGCCGATAAAACCTCAGTACAGGAAACTAAAGTACTGCAGCATCGTTAGAGCTTTTGGCAGAAGCGTCTCCCCAGTTACTCTAGTGTGTCAGTCACCAGGCTCTGACTGTCGCCAGGTTAGATTAGATTTGTTTGGCCAGGATCAATTTCAGCTTGGCCCCTGATCCTGTTGGTCTTTTTTAATGAACCTACTGTCTTCTGAACACCAGTAATGAAGGAGTTGGGACTCTGTGTAAAGCATCAATAAAAACAGAAGGCAGTCATTTGCAAACCAACTACGCTCACTCACACCGGTGTCCTTTATACGATCCTGTGTTTGACAAAGTGTTGAACCTCTCTCCATCCTTGCTTGTGAACAACTGAAAACATACCCAATCATGATACTATCACCTGTTACCAATGAACCTGTTTACCTGTGGAATGATCCAAACATGTGTTTTTGGATCAGTCTTTCACTTTCACAGTCTTTTGTTGCCCCTCTCCTGTTGTTGCAAAATAATTTAATAATTTAGTTAAGTTTTACACAACATCCCAACATTTTTTGGAATGACGGTTGTACGTATAAAATGATGTTTTCCCCACCGTGAAAATGTTCCATATTGGTTAAATGCCCAGTTTAAGACAGCCAGATCTCTGTTGAAAGTCTAATCTTAGTTTCGTTGAGGGTTTGATGTTAAAAACTGCGAGCAGGTGGGGAAGGAAGGAAGGAAGGAAAGGGGACAAGGGAACGAGAGGAGCAGGAAAGGAAGACAACACTAAATCATTTCTCTTTTCAGATAATTTTTCTATGCTGTTGTATGTTTCTAACAGATGAACTGAACTGTGACAGGCAATAAAAAGAAAACCCTGACCTATAGTACTATGCACTACAACTCAATTTCTAAGTTGAATCCAGGTGATTTATATTGTGGCGCAAACTTGTACAGTATTTACAGTGAGTTTTTGCTGAAGCTTCAGAAAGCTTTAATTACTAGCTCAAAGCATCCCACTTACTCTACAGATCAGCACAAATTCTCTCCCTCGCGAAAACATATGGTACCTCCTAAATGTAGGTTTAAGTCAAGTTGGTGCTAGTCACCCTGCACCACCCTCTCTCTCTCTCTCTCTCTCTCACACACACACACACACACACACAGTCGAAGCAAACGCATGCACCAAGCATGAACTGAAACACACACACACATAATCGCATTGTACTTCAGTCCCGTCTTGTGTCAGTTTATGTGATTATCATATTTTCTTTTTCATGAGCAGTAATGAATTCATACTGTCGAAAGAAACATTCATTTGTTTTTGTCCTCGGAGATCACACAGATAAATTTGAAGTCGGCACAAAAGCGGCGTTGACGGTCTTGATCAAATGAAAAGAAACGCTCATATCTGCTGTTTAAAACATGTTTTATTCATTAACAGAGTTGCAGTTTATCGTTGTGTACATTGGTTATTACTTCTTTTGCTCCTTATTGTTCCTTATCACGCCATAAGTACAAATAAATAACTTGTTTGAGAAGCATCTTTTAGCCCACCTGCTACACTCTGCTACGTCAGTAAGTCATGTTCAAGTTAAGTGTGATATCCATCTATTTGCTGACCCACTTATCTCATATGTGGTTGTGGGGGGGGGACTACAGCTTATTTCAGCACACAGTGGGCGAGAGGCAGCGAACACACAAGAGAGAAAACTCACACTGCACCTGGGTGATAAAGAGTGTCCAATCCACATAACCTGCATGTCTTTGGACCGTGGGCGGAAGAAAAGGGCATCTGGAGGAAACTCACATAAACACTAGGGAAATGCAAACTCATTCAGATCTGTGCTGTGACGCATATTTTCCATAACTCTGATCCCTTTGTATAGTTACTATGAGCGGCAGAAAGTGCGACGCATATGATTGGCAGCATCTCATCTGTGCTTGAACGCTCTCAGCTGTTTGTCAACATGAAGAACGCTAAAAAACACTTTTCCTCCTGCGGTTTTGTGCCGCGAATGACTCATAAAATGTCATGTAAAATCTGACCCGGTGACACTGAAAATGTGATGCAGAGGCTAGCAGATGCTGCGGATTTTCTTAGCAACAGCAACAGTATGCTAATGTGAGACAAGGCAAGCCGAGGCAAGTTTACTTGTATAACACCTATTAGCAACAAGGCCATCCCAAGTGTTACATTAGACATAAAAAGGCAAGATATGAAACACATGGGAATAAAATAAAATTATGTTTCTTAGTTGAATTTAGTTTTCTCAAGGTATTTAGAAATCATATAAAGCCAACAGGCCAACCTCTGTAAACTGCAATGGTTTCTGCCATACATGAGGATTTCAGCTGCAGTTGCTTTATGCCTTTTAGAAAGAAAAGAAACTCATCTTTTTTATGACTTTCACTATTGTCCTTCCGCAGCGTGAGCGTTTAGCAGCAGCCACTGGCCTGGAGTCCCCGCTGTGTCTAAGTGGCATGCTCGGAGAAAGACATGGCACCTTGACTCATAGAGACAAGTGTCCTACAGCTCCCACACTGTAAAACGCTGTATACTTGGTACTGAAAGTGCAAAGAAGGGCAATTTGTGTGCATGTGTGTTTGTGTGTGTGTGTGTGCATGTGTGTGTGTGCGTGCATGGCCTCCAGTGCTTCCAGCTCAGGAACATCAAGAGCTGTGTGTTGGCCAGGAGGCTCTCCCAGGGATAAACAGAGGGAGAAACTAATCCTTAACTCTCCTCCACATCCAGGCAGTGTGTGTGTGTGTGTGTGTGTGTTTGTGTGCTTCATCTGTGGCCGCTGTGGGCAAGGTTGTGCGCGCATGCTGTTGCCTTACCTTACAGCGTTGGAGAAAGATGTGTTACATGCACACATGTTTAGTCCATGTCAATCACTTGCATATTTAGAAATCCATGTTTGTGTGCGTGTCCGTGCGAGTGTGTGTATGTGTGTGTGTGTGTGTGCATGCGAGAGAGATAGAGACTGTACTGAGGGTTTTTGTGTAATCGTGCTGAGCGCTGAAGCGTGTCGAGAGAAAGGACATGTCCTCAGCTCTGATCACATAGTCTACTACAACCACAATAGAGGGAGAGAGATAGTGAGACAGAAGGGTGTTAGCGAAGAAAGGGAGAGGGAAAAACATGAAATGAATGGATGATGGAGGGAGGATGGAAGCAGAGAGGGGATGAGGTAGAGCGAAAGAGGGAGGGCGGGGATTGACAGGGAAGGATTCAGAAGAGGTGGGTGAGGGGGGAGGAAGAGAAAGATGGATGGAGGTATAGACAGACGGGGACAGATCTGGAGGGAGAAAGAAGGAAGTAAAGAAAGGGGAAAAGGGCAAGGGAGTGATGGAGAAAAAGAGTGACAGAGACGGAGTAGGATTGAAAGAAATGGAGGCAGAGATGAAAGAACGAGGAGGGAGGATGGACATGGAAAGCTCGGAGGATTGGTTTGATCTCCCTCTAGTTTTTTTTTCCACCTCACCCCATCTCTCTCTCTCTCCCTCCCTCCTCCTGTTTTCCTCCATCTCTTGTACATTCAGAGCAAGGGCTCCCTCATCTCGGCAGCCCCAAAGAAAAAAGTCGGCCCCGCTCTAAGCTAGCCGGCCCCTCAGCCGCCTGGCTAATTGCGGAGCTATCACTGTGTCAAATGACTAATAGAGTTTCCCTTCCCGTCGCTAATCTGCCAGCGGGAGCACAGCCGCGATTTGTTTACTCTGCGCCGAAGCAAGGGAATACAACGACACACCCGCCCTTTTATTTCCTCCCAAACACAATTTCACGCCGCCAGAGCGTTAGGTGTGAGAGGTGTTAGTGGACCGCATGTGTGTGTGTGTGTGTCTGTTTGCACACACGAGGCACATTTCACGATTTGTTTAATATTTCATGAAACAGCACAGTGAGTTTTGCCTTGTGCTGTTTTTTTTTAGCAAATTAATGAAAGACTCTCACATGTCACCTTTAATTTTTTTGCAAATCCAAAAGTTCACCTGAATTTTCAGTTGCATGCTTAACTTTAAACCTGAGTTGAATCCTAATCCCAAACTAATCAAATCCTAATTGACACAATGTTTTGAAGACCCGAAGTCAAAAAAACATCCATTACTCCAAAAGTCTTAAAACCCTGTCTGGTTCTCACGAGGACAGCAACACAAGAACGCATCCACAATGACACACATGCATGCATAAAAAAGCGCCCACACACTGATTTTTTTTACCCGGCAATATTGGCCCCAAAGGTCAAGTCATCAGTCAGAACACACCATTACCAGAGCAAATGATAAATTCAGCAGCACTCCATTTACTTAAGGTGGGAGTCGAAGAGAGAGAGAGAGAGGAGGGGAGAGAGAGCCGACAGAAAGATTGAGCGAAGGAGAAAATGGAATGCGTAAAGAGGCGCGGGGAGGCTGAATACAAAGTAAGAGAATGTGAAAACAAAAGGACGAGCGAACACAGACATTTGGCAGGACATTTTTCGGGGATTTCTCTCTTTGTGTTCCCTGCCATCTCCCTCTCTATCACTTCTTTCTTTTTTTTTCCTTTTTCAACTTTTTCTAAGGACATCCCTCTTCAGTGGTCACAGCACAGGCTATGAAAATAACTTGACAGGCCAATTTTTTGTGTGTTTTCCTTCCCTCTTCTTTTCGTCCTCCCGCCCACCCTCTTTGGCTCTGGGGTCCGTCCTTTTTTTTTTTTTTTTTTGGGTGTCAAGTCTCTCGGTGAGCTTGCACTGACACTGGTGGTGTTAGCCCAAAAGCCCCCGGTCACTAATGAGACGTTCAGAAAGACAGACATGCCGCAGACACCGTTGGAAGAGTAGAGAAAAGTCTGGGATTTGCTTCTGATGGGAGTAACTCTGCTTCATTACCCTCCTATACCCTCTGTTCTACGCTGCTGTACTGTCACTAACACCATCGCCTCTTGTTTCCTCCCACTGCCCTCTGGCTCTTTTCTAAACTGCATCTCCATCCCTCATCTCTCAGCTGTTTCTCTTTTTTTTTTTTTCATTTTCCCAGGCTCTCTCTCTCTCTCTCTCTCTTTCTCTTTCGCCTGCCTAATTCTTTGGATCTTTGCCAAATTGGGGCATCAGTAGAGGAGCTCACACAGCCTTTAGCCTCGTGGGCATTGCGTGGCAAAGTCTGAAAGTTGGATTTTTCACTGTCTGGCTGGCAATGGATTTTTGTTAACCTGATTTTAGAGTTAGGAAATTAGAAAAAAAAAAATATATGCAAATGTGGTTACATCATCCTAAAGGTTCCTTGTGCCTCTGGTGGGCCGACTAATGGAGTTTACCAGATTTGGTGAGAGGAATTTAAATAAGAGGTTTGGAAAATGATTATTGAGCATTGGTTTAATCTGTCTCTTTTACCAAAATATGTGGGGCAGATCAGACATGTGTGTATGTGTGTGAGAGAGAGAGGTGAAAAAGAGAGATAAGAGGGTTGTGAAGGTCAAGTAAATGCCACCACTCAAGACAACGCTAAAGAGCAAGTTTGTTGGTCACATAACGATGAGACCCTCAGCACACACACACACCCACATTCACACAACCTCCATCCCTTTGTTGATTTAGTATTTACGTGTGCAGGGGCTTATATAATGTGTAAATGTGTGTGTTTACGTGTTCCCACTTGTGCGTGCTTTATGAGATGCATGGGAATGCCCAGGTCCTGGTCTGTGTGCGCTTTGCCATCCAGACACATTTTAAAGGCTAATTCTCTTTGTAAGAGGAGGCGCATGGGCCTGTGTTAAAGCTCAGGTCGACCACGCGGTTACATATTGATTTCAAGGCAACGTGATTTATCGGGCTCTTCCTGACGAACACATTTATGGGGTGTTTTTTTGCATGTGCGCGGGCGTGTGTTCATGTGTACACCCACCTCGGTCCTAATGACAAATGAGAGGGATCCCCCCCACGCCGTCTGTCTCAGTGTTTTTACAGCCGGAGAAACGAGCCCCCCAGACTCACATTAACGTGTTGATATATGACCGATCTGCCGCTCCAACACGACGGGGAGGAAAGGTGACAGCTACTGTGCCCCTGCAGGCTGCTTACATCGCACAGCGACTCCCCATTCAATTTCCCCCTCTCTCTAAAGAGAGATAGCTCTGTGTTTTATTTTTTTAGCTGTTTTTTTTTTATGTATTTTTTTTTTAAGTCGTTATTGCTCACCAGGCAGATGTCTCATTGTGTGGAAAAAGTTTCTGCAATAGTCCTCTGGCTACCTGCAAACAGGCTTACGAGCAAAGTTTCCATTTCTCAGTGCATGGGAATGACGGGCTAATGAGTCATTTGAGTGACAAGGCTAACGCCGTTTACAAGCCCACGGCGTTGTGGAAACTATTGCTAAAGGGCTTTTTTTTTTAAACCAGACTACTGTACTTTACATAGGAATAGACCTACTGCTGAGTTGGTCTCAAGTATTTCTGTTAAAGCTATGAAGCATTTTCTGAATATATATATGGATGCAAAAATAATCCCTCTCAATCATCACTTATGACCCGCTAGAAGTGTGTGTCTGTATCTGCAGAGACCTTCTCTTATTTCACTGTGTGTTGGCCCCAGGCTCTGAGGTCAGGACTCTGTGTAAGAGTAGTGACCAGGTTGCATCGCTGTCTCTCTGCTGCCTTCCTGCAGGGTTGTGCGGAGGTGTAAAGCAAACTTTTCTTTTAGCACTCCAATTTCAACACAGTAATAGTTATAGGAGGTAGTTCTATGTCATATTTTTAGATGTCTTCCATATTGATTTCAGCAGTCATGAACATAATCTCCAACTTTTGTCTGCTCAAATCTTGTCGATTTTTCTCTTTTCTCTCTTCAATCCCTCCCTCTGTTTAACATTGGTCCTTGTTAATCCTGGGCATGTGGCCAATATTTATCCATCCACATGGAGACGCGGTTGTTTTTTCCCCCAACAACCTGTTCATCTCTGTGTCTGCCTTTCTGCCTCTCCGCTCGTCTTCTCTCTTTTCTCTCGTCCTGTCCTTCTCCCCTCACCTTTCCTTGTGTCCTCACCTCCTCCCCTCCTCTCCTGCTCTCCTTTGGTCCCCTCCTCTGACCCGCAGACCTGACCCAGCGTGTCCATGACCAGGTCCTAAGTTATGTCCTCTGTCCCTACTTTCCCACCATAGCTCCCTCCTCCCCTGGTGTCGACTCCGCCCCTTTGCAGCGCACAGGAAGTCATGGCACGGGGACGGGAAACTACGGCCGTGGCGGGACCAACAACTATGCCACAGTGGGACCGGGCTACACCTCGAGCGGAGGTGGTGGAGGCGGAGACTTGTATGGCTCCGACCCCTATGTGGCAGACCCCTACCGCACCTTGCAGTACTGCCCCTCGGTGGTTGAATCGCCCTACAGCAAGTCTGGTCCAGCTCTGCCGCCCGAAGGCAGCCTGCAGCGCTCACCTTCCATCGACTCTATTCAGAAGGACCCCAGGTAGGATGAAAGGCCTGTGTGTGTGTGTGCATGAGCGCCTCTGTGTGTACAGTGTGTGTGTGTTTGTTTTTGTGGGGTTTACTGGGCCACAATGTGCACAAGATCAAGGAGCACAGGTTGAGTAGAAGCACTTTGAAAGGACAAATGTGACAAACGATCCATGTGTCGGTGTATGAGGGGATTTGGTAATATTGCAAAGACACAAACTTTTAAACTTGTATTACTACATTTGTGAGCACATTGCATTAACATTTATTTCCTGGAGGCTTAACCATAACCCTGACCTTTACTTTTTTTGTTTTAATCATTAAATAACCAAAATTGATTGTGCCTGATGGAAGGTCTCTGAACGGCTTATGAAAATGTGTTAAATACCTAGCGCGCACACACACACACACACACACACACACACACACACACACACACACATACACTGATGTGCATAAACAAGTCAATATTTCAGAGGTGTAGTAAAGACGTCCAGGTGAATTCTCAGAGATTCTTTGACCTGTTTGACTCCGCGATTCGATTGTGAGTGGTATCGACCTCACCCATTGAAATATCACTTATTTTTGACCTCCCTTTGGGTCATATTGATGTCAAACACATCAGAGGCTAAGCACACATATTTTAGAAACCTCCCAGTCATGAGTTGGTACTTGAATAAGTACAGTTTACATCTCACCATACTCCACTAGAAAACATGCAAGGAGGATAGGGATGCTTGTTGCTTCAGGTGCCGGTTCGAGGATGAGACACAACCCAGGCAGAAGTTTAAAGGCTTATGAGATACCAAAACACTGAGGAAGGATTTTACAACTCTCAAAAGTTCACGTCAACAACAATCATTTCATCTGCCGTCTAGACAGCCGTGATGCAGCAGCCGAATCACCATGTTTACCTTACAAAGCGATGTACCATGAATACCTGAGTGGCCAATGAATGAAAAGTTGAGCCAAGTTCTGAACTGTCTGCGTTGGACCTCAGTGCAAAAGCCATTAAGAAAGAGCAACTAATAAAAGACTGCGTTTCTCCAGTCACTCACCGGTTGCTTAAGAAGCTCCGTTTCTCCTCCCTTCATGTCACGCTGTGTGTAAAAGAGTCCTACTGGGCTGTGATCACTTCCATCCTCTTGTCTCCACAATTAAGCAAAGCTCACTCTCCCCTCTTTATTTATATATATTTCACAGGACCCTTGATGTATAATTCCTTTAATTACAGCGCGAGAGGGACTGAGACGTGCGTGGATCAAGTCTCGGCAGCATCTGTCAATCACGGGGAGAGGGAGGCAGGGAGCGCGAGGGAAAGAATGGGCGCGAGAGAGACGGAGAAAGAGATGACAGAACAAGAGTGAGGGGATGGGAGGGAATTATTGAATACAAAAGAGAAAGAATGACCGAATGGCATGATGAATGTACAACCCTCCACTAGATTCTTCAATATTGTGAAGTTGTAAAAATGAGGCCATGACGGTTTATTATTAATGTAATCTGATTGACTGGCTCAAGACTGCCTTCTTCTTTCACACAAACACAAATTATCTCTAATTTCCGCACTCAGTGAGAACATTATTTATAGGTTGGATTTAATCTTGCAAATGAAACAGAATTCCCAACATGCATCATTTCTTTGTTCAGCGATTGACTGTGTAAAGTAAACACAGCGACTCTGACTCTCAGACGACCTTTTTGCCTCTTCTCTTTTTTAAAAAAAGCAAACTTCTGTCTTTGTTTTCATATTCACACCAAGTTCGCAAAAACCTTTGTTGTCTGCTCTCTGTTGCACTGTGTTGTTTGTATATGCAGTAAACTCTTCCCGAATGCAGCAAGAGGTAAAGCGCTAATATATGTTCTGTTTTCTGTAAGGTGTTTCTATACCAGCCAGTTTTGTGACAGCGGCGCATTAGTCACAAAATAAGCAGTTGCAACAGTAAGGTGAAATAAGTTTCTCAAAGGGACGCTGTGCAGAAAAGAAGCAAGAGGTGAGCACAGGTCACGCAGATAAGGAACAGTCTCATGGAGTGCAGTATCACACACATACAGTATGTATAATGCAATGTTTAGCTATTTGAAAACAGAAGCAGGAGGCAATAGATCGTCAACAACAGAAGGAATGAATACGATGTCATGCACATCAGCGGAGCCTGAAATTTGAATGCTCATTAAGGGATAATCCTGCACATTTATTAATCTATTTTTTAAAGCTGCAGAGATCAAATTCTGTTTTCATACAGTAGGTCGTTCGCTGCCGTTCAGTACTGCGCAATGAGGAAGACAGCTTTTGAATCCGAGCTGCTTTTTACTGTCTAATCTGCTTGAAGCATGGTGGTGAAAACATTTTAGCCCGAATGTAAGACTGCAAATCTCTGTTTTTCTCATTGTATATATCTATGTCATTTCATCAACCTGATATTATTTGGACTTGGATGATGACAGTCTAACATTGGTGTAATACACCTGTGAGGCCATCTCACCTATCTGAGACATTCTTTCCAAAAACCTTTTCAAAATGTTCCTTACCTTGAGTGATAACAGTTCCGAAAACAGAACTGATCGACGTGTCTAGAACTGACAAACAGTGAGCAAAAGTGCACCAGCTGCTATTTACGACATTTACTCCATTTTCTCATAACTTTGTTAACTTTTAAAAATAAGACTCTGCAGTTAATGTAGAAGCTTATTTAGGAAGTAAACCCTGTTTACAAACACATACACAAAGTACTATCTTACTGTACTTGCAAGAAAGTGTTTATTATTGGCCCATCGGAGTCATTATCACACTTCCTCGTACACAAGCACACATAAGAGATCACTTTGTTTCCTTTACTGCTTCAAGCATCATATACTGTATATACGGAGAACCAGAACGGCATCTTGTTTTCCTCCTGTTGCACTTTACTTTAGACAATAAACCTCTGAACCGCTATTAAAGAAACAACCATTTTGTACACGGTTCCAATATTTTGAGAGCTCTTTTGTGTGTTGAATCCCCCCCCGCAGAGCTTAATAAACCCTCATTTAATTAAAAGTTACAAAGTTATTCGCGACTATTTTAAACTTCAGATTTTACTAACCTGAGCCAGACGGTGTGAAAATGTTTTTTCCACTCAGCGTGTTATTTACTTTTATTAATTTAGGCCAACAATGAGAGAGAACCGCAGGTAGCTAAAGTGCACAACACCTGAAAAGAGAACGTAATGAGAGGATTTGCGCACAAGCTCCGCACATTTTTATACAAATCCCAAATATTGTATCCTTATAAATATGACCGGCTTCTTTTGACTACAACTACAAAAAAGACACATACGCCTGAAAGTGTATAAAATGCCTCAGTCAGTATCAGAAATCCCACTCATCACATCTGGATTATGTAATTGCTAATTAGCTTTTCATTTGTTTTCAGGACTTTTCACATCTACATATCATCATTTCTACATATATTAAATGAGTCTGGACAGACAGGGTTGTAAGCTGTAACTTAAAAGGCTGACAGAGGCTTGCAACCATGAGGTGGTAACTGTAGTTAAAGTGGTCTTAATTACAGCTCAGATCTCTATAAATATGTCTCTAAAGCCTTACATTTTGATTTCTATATAATCCGTTACTCTACGTTATGTCATAGCATACATTTCCCTTCGTCATGAGGTTAAATGGCCTCCTGCTCGAGCTTCACTCTCTCTCTGTATTGCTGTAATTGGATCTAGCTGAGCTAACATGAAGTGCTAAATGAGTTAGCAGCAATTAGAGACAAGGAACACTCCGAGCGAGGGCAGAGGTTGTGTCTGTGTGTGTTAATGTCTGTGTAAGTGTGCAGTCTGTGCTTAGGAGAAGACAATGTATTTTTTTTATAATTCATCAGCATATTCTGTGCCTAACTTGCACCCGTTACTGTGTTGTGTGCACGTGTGCATATGTATGTGTGTGATTGTGTGTGTGTGCGTGCGTGGCAGCCTGTAACACAGTTTGGGGCCATTACTGTTGCAGAAGAGTGAGCGCAATAGAGCAGAGGTGAGGACAGCGACACAAAGAGAAAACTCAATAACTGCTAATGGATGGGAGTGAAGAGAGGAGAGGAGGAAGGGAAGGAGATAAGGGTAGGGGGGAGGAGGAGGGATGGAAGGAGGGGAGTGGGTGAAGATGAAGCTAAAGGAGAGGGAGGCAGATGAAGACGGTGTGGAGAGGAAGAAAGGAGGCACATGCAGAGAAGAGGGAGGGAAATAAAGGAAGGAGGCGAATTTGGGAGACAGGGGAAAAATGGAGGGTGGTGGATAGATGAAGATCAAGATGGAGGGAGGAGAAAAGAGATGGAGCTGAAGTGAGGAGAGGCATAATGTAGAGTGTAGTGTTGCTCTTCATTGTTTGCGTGTTTTCCTTATAGCTCTGTCTGTAAATAGAAATTCCCACCCCCACTGAGCTCCCTCCTTAAATTGAATATTAAAAACAACGTAGGGAGCGAGATGAAGAGGAAAATGTTGAGCGCAGACGCACAGAACCAATAAAAGTAGGGAGCGCATGAAAGGGAGACAAAAACCAATAATGAAGGAAATGAAAAAGGAACAAATAAAGGGGATTGGGAGAATCTTAAGCGAGGGAAGAAAGCACAGTGAGACATTTGTTTAGGGAATAAGGGAGAGGTACCTTGAGGGATCGATGAAAGAAGAGAGGGAGGAACCATGCGAGGAATAGTCGAGGTTTGGAGGGAGGACAAGGGGGGATAGAGAGATGAACATTAGCAGAGGGAGTTGGGGACCGAGGAGGCGGGGGCCAAGGGTTAGTGTTACAAAGCCCTGCAGGTTAGGAAGAAGGAAGAAAGAGAAAAACATCATGAAGAAGGACTTAGAGTAAGTTGTAGAAATGGGGATTGACAGGAAGGAATGAGGAAAAAAAATGAGACGGCCGTATTGTTTCAACTGTGGGGGTGTGCTTGATTTATCTCATCAGACGCTCGAGCGTTCTGAAACGTAGACACAGCACGATAAGATAACTCTGGTCCCTTTCTAACTGCATTATACCAGTGATTATAATGCATTATAAAGAGTTTTAATATATGACAACTATGATAATTATAATACCCTTAAATCAGTTAGCAAGGGACCAGCAATCATGAAGTATTATAATACTTGACCTCTTAAGCCATTATAAGATGCTACATAATGTGTTATGCTCATTGTTATTAAGCCTTATGATGATTTATGAGTGTTTATAATGATAGTTATACACGTTTATAAGCATATCATAAATATATGTATAATGCATTATCTATGTGGGAATTGTCAGTGAGTTGCCAACAGTTATAATGTATTATAATACCTGACCTTATAAGTGATGATAAAATGCTTTATAGTGTGTTGTGATTATTGCTATAAAGCATTATGATGATTTATGAGTGTTTATAACTATAGTTATACAGTGCTATAATGTCATTATAACACATTATAAATACATTTATAATGCGTTATAGAGATAGGCATCAAATAAAGTGTTACCGATAACTCAAAACTGATTTACATTCTCTCCACAAATCCAACATGTATTCACGTAGAGATAGTGATGTTTGATGTTAAAATTCTTTTTCTATGATTGAGCGAAGATTGTTTCCAATTCTGAGTCACGTCGCCGCCACAATAGCTGTAAAACGTACATTGTGTAGGTAACGGTAAAAGGAATACCCCCCGTGCCCCCATCATTTGCTCGATACAATGGCGCTGCTGACATGGAATTGCTATTTACGGCACCTTGAAATGAAGTGATCTGGCGTGACATGTCATTGTCACCGCTTCGCTATTTACTGACAGCTCCCGTTGGCTCGCAGCCCGAACGCATCGCTCTATTTATGGAGAATCTGCAATGGTCAGCGGTGACCCTGCGCGTGTGTGTGGGTGTGTGTCTGTGTTTGGTGTGTCCAAGGCTGTGTCAAAGACGGGGAGATGGAGACAATTCATGTGTGTGTGTTTATTTGCACACACGTGTGTGTGTGTGTGTGTGTGTGTGTGTGTGTGAGTGACATTCATACGTGATAGCATAGGGCTGATGCAACGTATTCCCATGTGTCACACAGTCTAAAGGACAGTGACATGTCACTGTGTGTGTGTTTGTGTGTAAGTGTGTGTGTAAGACACAAGGAGAGAGAGAGAATTATTATGCCGTGATTACTCTTGTTGTCAGCTGGGCACTTGTGTCAATGTTTATATATGTACACATGTGAGAGAGAGAAACAGAGCACGTGTATTCCCTCCTTGCTACCTTTGTCTGTTTGTGTAGGTGCGTCACTCTGTGTGTTAGATATGGTTTATGTATGACTCTACAGACACCTGCTTTAGATGGAAATTGAGCCACCTGCCGCCTTTGTGTGTGCATGCCTGGTCGGTCTTGACCATAGGACTGTATTCGGAAAGAGGATCCCGTACTCATTTAAGTCAAAGCAAGACCCCTCTTACATCAACAGTGCCCAGGTTTACGGTGCACCTGGGGATTTCTGTTGTGTAAACTGGAAACAGATTCTTTGGCCGCTTGCTTGGAGTAAGGTCTCTGCTCTGCTGTGTGTACAGCCGAGGCAACTGGTCCAACATTCTCAATTTAATACAGTGGTCTCCAACCTCAGTAGTGTTCTCATGGTTCTACTTGCTTGGTAATACACACTACTATTTTCTTGTATTATGATACTACTCTGGATGCTGTTTTGAGACAGAGAGAGAGAGAAAGAGAGGAGAGAGAGCAAAGGAAACTGGAATACTTCAGCACCATGGACAGAGACCAAGACTCTTGTTACTCTGTGGCTACTGCATTTTGCATCCAAGCAACTATGCAGTTTCCTTGCAACCACTTAGACTCACACACAAAGCAAATAATGAGTGATGATAGAAAATAAAGTGTGCAAAAGTGTGTAAAACTTACAGAAACCTGTCCTGCTGCATGTTCTTCTGCAGGACTAGTGCAAAAGACACTGCTGATTAAAGGTGTCTGTGTCGCTCTGTGGTGGCAAATGCAGCTTCCTTCAACTCAAGGATCACACATTGATGATGGCCGCTGCATTTATTTGGAAATTTAGCATTGAAATTAACAACTTAATGAGCTTGTTAAATAGTTTTAAAAAAACTGCTGATGGAAAGAATGCATATGTTGCAACTTAGCAGCTTCTTCACGCAGGTGACTCTGTTGTAAATATCATTTCTTTATGGTGCATGTATAAGGATCTTTAGGTAATGAAACAGGAAGTTAGTGAAGAGAATTAAAAGGTTCTGTCCAATTTATGTCTGTTCTCCTTCTTTCGGTTGGATAACTGGTTCCAACGACTCAGATGTTTCACCTCACTATGAACAGCTGCTTGACTCAAAGGTGGGGGGACGGACAGGAATGGAGGAAGACAGTCAGTCCTTTTTTTTGTCCTTAATAATCTTTGTGCTACATCAGGCATAGAAAAAGGGACAAAGGAGTGAGAAAAAAATGAAACGGCAATGAGAGAAAGATAAAGAAAGATAAAAGGATGGGTTAGTAACTGAGTGAGTCAAGGAGAGAGAGGCCGAGGGAGGGAGGGACAGTAAGGGCACAGTCACAGGGCGAGCGAGGGATTTAAAGAAAGAGAAAGGAAGGAAGGGAGAGGGAGACAGATAGGAGGACACACTCTATTGGCTCTCAGCACGGCCCAGGGGTAATTTCCTCTCCACATGAGAAATGCATGCTGGGATATGGAATTACCTCCAAGGGAGGGTAATGATGCATTGCCAGAACCTTGGCCCTGAGGCACAGCTGTGTGTATGTGTGTGTGTGTGTGTGCGTGTGTTTGTTTGTGTGTGCATGCATCTGTGCCCTGGCCATCATCCCTGCCTGTTCTGGGTAAATTGCCCATTGTAGTT
Organism: Centropyge bicolor; assembly: GCA_037975185.1. NCBI lineage: Eukaryota > Metazoa > Chordata > Actinopteri > Pomacanthidae > Centropyge > Centropyge bicolor. The sequence goes on from JBBMOC010000014.1 coordinate 2,333,088, forward strand.
ATTTTCCTTTTTTGAGGTGGCGTATCAGTTTGTGCTTGTGTGTATGTGTGTGTGACCTTGGGATGATAACAACCCTGTGAGTCTGCCTTCTCCTCTGCTACGGTGAGCTTCAGCCTAAATCTGAGGCCTGGGAGACAGAAGGATGGACCAAAGAGAGACAGACAGATGAATGTGAACTAGGTGGGTGGCTACTGGGTAGTTGCACAGAGACACACTTACACACACATTCACACATATGTACGTAAAGGCTGAATTTCTGTGTTCACCGTTTCAGTGGTTGATGGACATTTTCTCATTGTGCGTGTGTGTGTGTGTGTATCTAAGTGTGTCTAATGCGTGCAGCTGGTAATGAATCTGTCATGTTCTTTTGATCCAATCATTGCATTATTGTTTTTTATGGTAATTGCCACCGCTAACATTTCATCGATTAACATCCATCAAACCTTTCACACACATACACGGGAACGCGCACACATGCAAATGCACCTATTCAGCACTACCAACTAATCTATAAGGGAGGGAGGGGGAAAAAAAGGTTAATATATGATATTTCAGCCGCTTCATACTCAACAAAAGTACGGCAATAGATGCTTCCCATCTCGCCTCCTCCCACCACCTCTCCGCTGCTCGGTCTCCTGACACTGGCGGCATTTGGGAGGGATTATGGGAAAATGTCACACCAGCAGAATTACTGTATATCTTCTCTCCTCCCCATGCCTCGCTTCACCTCGGCTCTCCTCTAGCTCATACTTGAGAGCACACTCTCTCTATCTAGTCTCAATTCTGTACTGGTAGAAGCACACATATGACCATAAATATCAAATATAGCAGATTGATAGGCTTTTAATATTTTATGTTAATATGTACTGAAATAAATGAAAAGGAATACAGTTAAATTGTTTCTGTTGTAAAAAAAAAAAAAAAACAACTTTGTACGTTAAATGCTATTATTATTTGCATGTTGGATGATTTATCTTTCAAGGTTGAGGTAGAATAAAAATCTTGTTGACAATATGTGTCTCAGAGCTTCATCTGTATGTTGAGACGAGTCCATGTTCCAGCTGAGACAAATTTTCCCTGCATGAATCTCTTTGTACAGCTTAGCGGGAGTGCATGCTACATCTAACATGACCGCTGGCAGACTTCAGTTACATGTGTTGCACAGCATTCAGTAGAATGACCCTCATGAGACGGCGCTGTTAAGATTTTATTTTCCCTTGGACCTCAGTTCCGTCTCGCATGAACTCAACACTATCGACTTTACACTCAGAGAAATGTATCTTGTCCTTAATTACCTCTTTTATTAGCATCCACCACAGACATTAATGTCAAGCAGTTATACATCTTCCATGCTACCGCTGCTATCTTTGAGCAAGGTTCGCTCTTCCGTGGGGCTGCAGATGTTAAGGTCAGCGAGTTGTATCTCCTTGCGCAGGAGAGGTATCTTGACCTTTCAGCTGAGTTGCTCGCAGGAAATCAAGCGTTGAGTGCTTGTTATTGGACCCAGCGGGACGCGGTAATGACCAGAGGAACTAAAATACAGCTGAAATTTTGGAGAGCAGTAGTACAAGATGTAAGATTAAAGAAGCAGTTGGTTACATAAAAAATAGGGAAACAACTGCTGATTGAATAAAAAGGTAATTTCTGCAGAGATGAACTCATTGTAGAAGATGTAAGACGAGTCTGCGGCGGGTGCCGTGCTCATTTGAAATTAAAATTGCAATCGTTCCTTGTCATAGGTGATCACATTTAGTCGTGCCGCCGTGCTGGTTCCTGCCAGCTGCAGACGTACAAAAGCACCTGCATATTACAATTATCTCATAATACATCCCTGCGGAAGCATGCTTACTAAAATAAAACACTTACATGCCCACTCACAAACACATTCACTCACAGAAACACCAACCAATATTGTTCTTAATCTAAATTTCTATTTGTCGTGCTAATCAAAGCAGACGAGTGGGGAACACTACATAAAGACAAAGCGGCAGCTAACAGGGCGAGAGAGGATTTTAAATACAAGCTATTTTTCATAAGGATGCTTCACAGTGTGCTCAGTTTTATCAGTCACGTACTGTCGTTTGACCTTTTTTGCCTCCTTGTAACTCACTGCTCTCCTTTTGCCTCCATGAGATTTCGCTTCTTGGCTGAGAAAGTAGTCCTCTCAAATAACATTTTGACACATGTAACAAGTTCTCCAGCGAGGTCCTTAAAAAAAAAAAAAAAAAGCAGTTACTGTCAATATTATAGTCAAACAGAGAGGGACAAAATGCATATTTGAAGAGAAGCTCCATAAGCTGTGTTCAAACCTGCGAGATTCCAGCAGCATTAAACTAAATACAGTTCAGGTGATGGGGGTTTGTGACTGGAAGGGCATTGCTTTGATCTCTGCACTGTCAGGATAAATCTGCATAGGGAAGTGAAACAGCATCCCTCCTCACCACTGTAGTGCCCTTGAGCAAGGCCCTTAAACCCTGAACTGTTCCAGTGGAGCTCCCACCTGATCAGACCGCCTCAGCATGGATTAGGGCTTTCTTGGAAAAGGAGCCACCTCGGTTAAATACGGCTATACAAATTTATTGATGACACAGTGTGCTGATGGTGGGTATTGTCAAGAAGCCCCACGGCAGTTATTTACTAGCAGGATAAACACTGCTATCTACCATGTTAAAATAGGTGTTTGGCTGTCTCATTATTCATTTTGTTATTTATTTGCATCCAGGGAAACTCTCCCGTTTTGATCGCGCACCTCCTCGCTCGAGATGTGCAGAGTCAATCCAAATTTTTCCATTGAGTCATGACAAAATATCTCCGACGCATCCTAGGGGTGCTGACTCGATTTAGAACCGCTCCTCCGCCGTGCATTCATCGCTCCATCTCTCTCTCTCTCTCTCTCTATCTTCATCCCTCCATCACACTTCTGCAGGTAGAGAAGGCTCGACGGCGATGATGGGTTGGGAGGTGCAGGCAGTCATCCAGCACCCAAAGTGCTTTCTCTCTCGCTCTCAGTCTAAACACATAGCTCTCCTACACTCCCCCCTGTTGTCCTGTTGTCTTTTTTTAATCCCGTCCGCTCTCTCTCTCTCATCCTCTATCAGCCTTATATAAAGTGTGTCTCTGCTCGCCACGCTGATGAAATGTCCCGTGTGCACGTTTTGCGTCTGCGCTTATGTTTGTGTGCATGTGCTTTCACCTCATAATATCAATAAAGGCGGTCCTGTCAGCCAGACAGATGCTTCATTCTGACTCAAGTGAAACGCTAATCTTGGTAGGATGACGGCAGGAAGAGAAGGAGTGAAGGAGGAGGAGACGTGGTTTGAGAGAGAGAGAGAGCATGGTGAAGTGAGGAACAGATGTAGGCCTTTGTATGAGTCATCGTACAAGGTTGTTGCTGTTGTCTTACCCCCCTCAGTGAAAGAGCATGTGTGTGTTTCTGTTGGCGTTGCCACACAAGTAAGATGCACATGCTTTTCCCCCTGTTTGAATCTTTTGTGTATTTTCCTGAATCACTTGATTTTGCGGTCTTGAAATGCCATTCATCAAAGCCAAGGCCTGAATCATCGTGAAATGCCGACCTCATATTTACGTCAGGAAGGATCAATATTAAGGAGGGATTTTCAGTTTCCTGCCATGTTGCATTTAATGCTGTCAGAATCAAATGTCATTCTAAGAGAGAAATAGCAGCGATGGGTTCAATTGCTTTGCTCCCAGTGTAAACGCAACACGAGAGTGTCGTGTTTGATGTTTGATGAAATGCGCAGTAAATCTTAAAATCTGCATCGAGCAAATTATTTTGGGCAATTTCAGCCACATGTCTTTATTGTTTTTCGGAGCTGCCACAGAGCCGTCAAACAGGCATTACTCGAGCCGGGTTGTAATATTCCACCACAGGTTTTACCTTCATGCCAGCGATCATTTTGCAAGGATGGGCGAACACGTGGAAAATAAAAGTTTTCTTACCAAATTATACCACTTTAGAGAATGCAGTCATCTGTGTCATTGAAAGGGCGCACAGTGAATATCAGGCAGCAAATAAACCCAAACCTCAGATCATCCTGATTAAATAGGTGGAAAATGAACAATCATAGCTGTCACCCGGATTCCCCGGAGGAAGGAGCTGCCGTTTCTCTACTTGTGTGCATATTCCTTTGAAATCTTTCATTTTCCATAGCACTAGTAATAGTCTGCACTCTGTCACATTGCGTGACCCCAGCCATGTTGGAGCTCCGGCATGTGATGTTTCTATTGCACAGCTCCGCTCCTTGTTCCTCGCTCTCCTCCATCCCCATCTTACTTGAAGTGGATGACTGCTTTTAGTCCCACTTAATCCGCTTTTGAAGGTTGTATTTGTGTGTGTGTGTGTGTGGGTGTGTGTGTGTGTGTGTGTGTGTGTGTGTGTGTGAGAGAGAGAGAGAGAGAGAGAGAGAGAGAAACAAAGAGAGAGGGCGAATGAGAGAGAGAGAGAGAGAGAGACAGAGAGAGAGGGCGAATGAGAGAGAGAGAGAGACAGAGAGAGAGAGAGCTTAAGTTTGTGTACAGCTGTATGATGCTGCATTCTCACACATGAATGTTCCCTGTGTACTCATCAATATCTCCTATGTCCCGCAAATAGTAGAAGTAGTCAAAAATAGCACTCACAATCGCAAACCATCAATCTCAGATGCAGCATCATCAACATTATCAATGTCACAATCACGGCACGTTCTTCTTCTTCTGTCTTAATTAGTCATTTCATATCATGTTCTGTGGCCTTATTTGTACTTTTATCATTACCATCTTCTTTCTTCTGATGTCGTCATCTCCGCAGTCAGCATCATTATCAGCATGTTCTCCGCAAATACAGTACTGCTACTACTTCTCTATGCTGTGTTATTGCCCCAGTGTGAACTAATGAGAATAGCAGGTGCATAAGCTAATCAAGGCTTTATTAGTTTTCCTTCCCGCTTGCGTCATCTCGCTGATTACACTATCTCACACCATGCTCGCACAAACACCTCGCACACAAGGCAGGGCTGAAATATTAATATTCCCACACCTAAACTCACACAGTGCCCAGAGGGGCTTCAGTCACCTCAAGGTGAAATGTAAGCTAAGTTCAAAATTACCCTGTGATGCCTGGGCAGAGGCAAATCAAAATGAATTATGGAGCCGTTTTGGGTTAGATATATAAGAGCGGCACAGCTTCTTCAGAGAGAAGCAGATACAGGTGTGGATAAGCTTCTACAACAGCAGACCTTGAACTTGGGAGTTTGACAATATGAAAAGTTCATAGTGATTATTTTAAGGTATGAGTGGCTGCAAAAGGGCAAATGTTGACGCAGATAGATTTATGAGTGGGCCCACTGACCACAGGTTCAGGAGAGCTCTGTCTGCAGTTACTGTTGTTAATTTTTCTTGTCGGAGAGCCAAAGGGTTCAGTCAAAAATCCTCCTGAAAAAAAAAAGGCTTTCCCTTTATATTCACTTTATAGATGGCACAACAAAGAATGAGACCTTCAAAGGAAGTGAGAGAGGATATTTATATGCACTTAAGTAACTGTACTTTTCTGGTCTCTCAAAGGTCAAGTTAATGAGAAAGCCAATTTCCATTATAGAGGTGATGGGTTAGAAAAACATGGTTTAAAAAAAAAAGCTCAATTCATTTTGAAGAAGCTTGCCTTCATAAGCTAAGTATATTTCTAATTGGGCCTTCAAGAGAAGAAGTGCATGACAAAGTTCTTGGTATCAATGGGGGGGGGCATATTCGGCATCTGTGCCCGGTGGCCAATTGTCACGATGAATCATGATCCGCCCACAGTCACACACAAATGTCAAACACTTAGTGATGCGATCTCCATGTGGCTCCTGCAACGCATACAAATAGACTGGCTAACAACACTAATGAACATTCAGACATGAAACAGGTAGAAGAGTTTCAGCATGAGCCAGTAGCTGTGACCGAACTCCAAATGGAACCTGTGAGTGAAAGTTTTTAATGGAATAACTCTCTTTCACACTCACACACAAACTTTTTTGATAATGGCAAGATGAGGGCTGCCATAGTTCAGACAGTGGATGTGTGTGTGTGTACAGTATATGCATTACCCACTTGGCACACTAGAAATATCAGTCTACCTCTGTACAGCTTTTTGTCTCCGACTCATCTTTTATCCATCCACTGCTTTTATTTAGAGCCGCGCAGCCCGTCACCTTGGCCTCCACTTATCCTGCTCTGTGGTGTTTTAGTTCTGGTTTAACTTCCCATATACCCCTCTGTTTGATAGAGCAGTGTGAGAGAGAGAGAGAGAGCGAGATCGGGAAAAGAGGATAAAAAAGAGCAAAATGAAATAACAGAGAAAAACAAGGTGTCTGACGAAGATGGGGGTTTTTTAAGTGCGGTGCTGCAGCGCTGACGTTAATTTACTCTGAGTGTGTGTGGGCAGTTTGAAGGATTTACAGGTGTGTACAGAGGTGTGTGTGTGAGAGAAAAAAAATATCGACACAGGAAGCAAGAAGAGTGTGTGTGTTTGCGTGTATGTGCTTCTGAGTGGACATGTTGTCCAGCAAAGTCATCTCTTGTTTAATGTCAGGGCAGGTCCTGGCCTCTATGGTAAATGTCTGCCTCTGGAATGTGAATCTGACACACACACACACACACGTATAGAGCTGTAGACAGTGCTAATATCCAGCTTGACCTTATCAGTGTGATATTCACATGGCAGATAATTCTGGATAATTTGTGGAGGCGCTTTGCCCACGGACACACCAACTGACAGCGTGTGGCACCTTCATTAGGGCTGAGACATGAAGGTGCATTCGTTGGTCATGCACACACACACACACACACACACACACACACACACACACACATGCATAGGCTAGCATCCTCATTAGCATCACGACAGTAAAAATAGCTCACCTTTCCCCATTCAGAGGCCAGAGCAGACTAGTTGACATGATTGCGTCTCGGCTCACAAATCAAGAGACAATGGGGTAGTAATTTTTCAGAAAGCTCTCCTCCATCCGCCGGTTTAATCGTCTGCTCGCACTATGATTGGCTGAGTGTAGTGGATGGGTATTTGATTGGCCAATTTGTTCACTCGTGTTTGCGCCGCCGCTGAAGTTAGAGTGGTTCTTCTGGGTCTTATCGGACATCACCGCGGCGCGTCGTGCTGATGGCGGTTCACTGTTGTCACGTCTCTCATCAATCTGTGCACAAACCAAACCCTGGCCTGAAGAGGGCTGTTACTCTGCTTGAAATCTGGGCTCAAAAATGGACTTCTCACACATAATCTTTAATCAGATTACTGGTGCTGTTGGGAGCTTTGAGGGGGACAAAAGAAAGTTCCCATCAGGATTGCAAATTAGTACTCCGAATACAAATCCTCACCTGTAGTATTGTGTATCAGCCAGATGTTTTCTGCCGGACCATTTCAATTCAATTCAATTTCAATTCAATTTTATTTGTATAGCGCCAAATCACAACAACAGTTATCTCAAGGCACTTTACATACTGAGCAGGTTGAGAAACCCGATAACATATAGAGACCCAACAGTTCCCATCATGAGCAAGCATTTGATGCGACAGTGGCGAGGAAAAACTTCCTTTTAACAGGCAGAAACCTCGGACAGAACCAGGCTCAGTGATGGGCAGCCATCTGCCACGACTGGTTGGGTTGAGACAGAGACAGAGAGAGAGAGGTGGACAAGCAGCAATATAATCCACAGGCGTGTACATATTGAACAGCGGTATTGAACGGGGACACATTGTCAGTCAGAGGCTTGTAAACATGGGTCTGGACTCTGGGGATCCAGTAACACAAGAACCTGCGGAAAGCGACAGGAGAGAAGAGCACAAAACTAGGAGAGAGGGAAGAAGTTGGATTAGTACGATGCATTGATGGGTTATGAATGGATGCAGGTGGAGGAGAGAGAGAGGAGAGTGAACCTCAGTAAATCGTGGGAAGTCCCCCAGCAGTCTAAGCCTATAGCAGCATAACTAAGGGATGAGTCAGGGCTCGCCTGGACCAACCCTAACTATAAGCTTTGTCAAAGAGGAAGGTTTTAAGCCTACTCTTAAATGTGCAAAGGGTGTCTGCCTCCCGAACCCAGACTGGGATCTGATTCCACAGGACATTTGTCTGTTATCTTCTACTTTTCCTTGATGTGCAAATTTAGATGGTTGCAGACCTCCTTCTGTGACACAGAGTAATGCTAAACTGTAGCTTTCTACCTATGTTGGATACAGCCGTTGCCACTGAGGACAACTGTCCACTTTAAACTGCACCATTTTCCATTGTATCTCATGCTACAACCCAAATTGTTTTTCGATTGTATGGACGCTGAGAGGGAACCAGGACTGCGCTTTATTCTTGCATTAGATACAGTAGAATACACAGCTCAATCTTAATGAGGGTGTCGTGTGATACACTGTAATGATCTAGGTCACCTCAGCTTCCATTGGCCCGTCTAATGAATGTTTGACTGAGTGTATGTTTCACTGGCCTATTGTTTGGCTGTGTAAACATCCAGTAATTGCGCTGTGTAGCAGGGGAATAGTGCCACCGGGCTGAAAATTACCGATCAGCAAATGTGGGATAATAGCTGTGTGAATATGTGTGCATTTTGCTTCTTTGTAGATTGGAGAGTGTGCGCTCGTGTGTCTTCGATGCATATGCAAAATGCAAGGTTGTGTGGGGTGTAGGTACAGTGTGTGTGTGTGTGTGCTTTGTTGAATGTTTTTATGCATGTGAGCGTGCACGCCTTTGATTAGCCGCAGAGCGCGCGTGTGTGTGTATTCAATAGCACGTGCGTGTGTGCACAGCCTTCTATGGGGTGTGTATTTAAATGAACACCTGTCTGTCAGCTTAATGCCCTATTCGATTAGGCCTCCGATTCTGTGTGTTCAGCTAATTGCAAGGACTTGTGCCGGCGTTTGTGTTTTCCCTTACCCTGGCAAATCACTACATGGCCCTGCACACTAATGTTCCCCTTCACCAGCCCCACCCATTCCAGCCTCACACACACACACACACACACTCTAAAATGACATTTTCTATATTTTAATTTTCAAGCAGACACACTTATACAGACCAAATTATCAAAAGGGCGAAGAGCAGAAAAAGCCCACATTCATAAACTGCTGTAAATTGGTGTAAAGTATTTGTGCAGTAGAGCAGTGATACAGCGAGAGAAAGGAGCAAATCCAAAGGAACACTCAAAGATAAAAAAAGCACCACATCCCCTTCCTACTGTATGAGAGTTCTCCTTTGGATTAGACACTTTTTTTTGCATAATCACTCCTCCTACTAACTCAGGACTTGTACTAGAATTGGAGATGAAGTGCACTTTCTCACTTGAAAATCATACAATTAAGAAAAAGATTTTACTGGTTTGAGAACTAGAAAGGCAGTTTTTTTTTCAACCTCATCAAATAAATTTGGGGCTATTTTTCGATGCTCGGTGAAGAACTATAATTATTTTGCCAATCAGCTTGAATAGCTTGTCGTTAATAATTGTAACCTCCTTTAGTTCTCGCGTTGATGAATGCAAAGTATTTTAACTTCCGCTGCTTTTTTTTTTTTTTTTTTACAAGCATGCACTGTATATTGCACAAGCTACTGCAATGATAACCAGAATGATATGATAGTACATAGCATAACACTTTGATGATAGTGTATGTCAATGTATATCAGAAAAGTTCTCTTTGAGCTCGTACAGTATGTTTCATCACCAGCTCTTTCCTCACCGTCATCTCTCTCTCTCTCTCTCTCTATCGCATTCATGTTTGTCAGTCTCATTCAACACCTCTCATTCTTCTCACTCCGTCCTTTGTTCGCTTTTATTCAACCTCCTGAGCCCCCTATTCCCAGCTGGAAGATGCTATAGAGGAGGCACATTGATTTTTTTTTTTCTCTCAGTCTGTGTGGCTGCTGCATGGGCACGGAAAAAAAAATCCAGACTCATCTTAAGAAAGAGAGAGAGAGGATGGTGGTATGCGCAGACAAAAGGAGGTGAAGAAGAAGGAGAAGAAGAAGAAGCAGCCCCATGTGGCCACTCACAGTGAAGAGATGAAGAGACCACTCTTCCTCTGTCCTTTCTATTCATCATTTATCTCCTTTGCGCTCTCCGCAACACGTTCTCTTTGCTCTGATTCCTGCCCTTTCGTTTTCTTCTCTCCACTACTTTCCTTCTCGTCTTACCTTTCCTTCCTGCGTGGAATTAATTCTTCCAGCTCACTTGTCTATTTCCATGGAGAGAGGCGATCTGTGATTACCAGAGTCATTTCCATTTTGCCCATCAGTAACTTGGGAGCAGTAGGTAAGGAGGAGGAGGATAGTGACAGAAGATGAGGTGTTTTCACTGCAGCTGACTCACCACAGTTTTTTTTTTCTTTTTTTCTTGTCGTCCGCTGTTTATTTCTGGATGGGTTTCATCCCAGGCTCCATCCACCCATCTCTATCTATCCATTTGTCTGCCCAGCTATTACGAGCATCGCCCTCTCTCTCTCTCCCCACCCCAACCCTTCATTGATCCCCTTTACTGTGGCAGGGACTTGTGTTTGGTTCTTCTGCAGCTGCATCCACACACAGAGGCATTTTCAGCAGAGGAGACAAGCATGTGCGGAACATCGCTAAAGGCCATAAGAGCCAAGACAACACAGAAAGTCTGATAATAGTAGATATCAAAGACAGGTTAAAAATAGCATCTATGATGATTTTGTACTGATTCACAAATAATATTATAGATGAATAATACTATATGTGATGCATAAAATCAGCACATTTACATTTATTGGAAATGTTTCATCTGCCTGCCAGGTCTCAGCTGAACCCCGGGCGATTCGTGCCAAAGAGAGACTTACCTTTCAAACATTTGGCAGCGGGGCACATCAAGTTGACCGGAGTTGGCTATTTTCCTGGATAGTATCTTAATTAAGTTGCGCTTTTAATTAAAGAGACCCTGGACTGCACTTTGAGTCAATGTTTGTGCATCTTCACCTGCATCTTATTCTGACTGCGGTGGAATCGCTGAGGTCTCTGCTACGTATTGACTTTACTTTCACTAATGCTCCCCACCTGAGGATGCACGAACATTAGCACACACACACACACACACACACACGCACACAAATGCACACAAATGTATGAACAAATGCACAGAGGAACTGATGTGTGAGAACAACAGCACAGGTCGGGTTGGGCTATATATAGAAGCGCAAACACTCGTACACACATTCTTGACACAAGCATTTACACATTTTTCCATTGCCTTAGATTATTGACATCGATGGGCAGATAATATGAAAAGAGCGCTATTACAGGGGATGAAGGAAAGAAAATGAGTGTTACAGGTAAAAAGAAGAGGCAAATAGCGAGGGATGAATTGAAAGAGAGCAAGAGGAAAAGAGCGAGTGTGGACTGCAAGAATGATTTAATAGCCAATATTTGAAAAGTGCGCCTTTGATCCTCTGTCAAAGTCAAACTCTTATTCAGCTCCTGCGCAGTAACATGAGAAATTTGATCATCAAGGCAGTAAATTACCTAAATTGCATTTTCTCTCTTACTGCTGTTCTTCCTGATTTTTTTTCTCTCATTCTCTCTCCCTCCCTCCCACACTAACCCCCCCTCTCTCTGTCTCTCTGTCTCTCTCTCTCTCTCCCTCTCTCTCTGCCTCCCCTCCATCCCAACACTGTGATGAAGATTGATGTTCAGGTCCTAATTAGCATCTGCTTTGGTATGCACGCTGCCAGTCTGTCCATCCCTGACCCTCCAATCAGTTAACAGACATGACAGGCCTTGTCCAATCAGATTAATGCCAGCGGGACAGGCTTCCTGTGTGGAGCTGTCACTCCAGATGCATTGTGGGCCCTGCTGATGGATGCGATGTGGGCTAGGAGACCCCATTCATGCACGCTTAACTTTTCAAAATTGCATGTACAATCATACATCATGTAAAGTTGTGAGGACGGAGAATAATACCAGATGATATAAATTATATTATAAATGTTTCAGAACATGGTTGTTTGAGTTCATATGGTTTGATATTCTATTGATCCATTAAAACCACCAACGTTCAAGTCTTGGGTTATTTTGCAACATCTATGATAATGAGTATCATGGCAAATGTTTTTCAGTATTCAGCAGAAAATATAAGATATGTTATTCTTTTATTAGTCCCACAACTAATATTTTACGACACGGCCAAACATCAACATGTTGTTTTCATAAACCAGACTAAAGACGATTGCTTGAACGTCTGATTAAATGCTGTCTTTTCCATTACAAAAGTTTTGCATGTGCTGACTTTTGTCTTCCATATCAAGCCCAGTATGCTTATGCATCATCTCCTGTGCACATAACGCTAATGAAACAAGTATACTCTGAAGATACAGATACAGTGATTGACTCTTGCTATAAAATGCCACCCATAAATAGTATAAAACATTTGGTCTGATATAATTGAATTATTAAGATTTTTTTTCTTTGGCTTTGAAGTCGAAGGTCTGGGTCAGCGATCTAATTACTTCAGCTGTTGCTGAAGGGCGCTTCAGTAGTATTCAGTATTCAGACATACATATGTGTATAGTAAGTAACTTATAGTAAATATGAATATGTATCATATGTCCAGCGAAAGGTGAAAATGTATAATTCATACACACTATATCCAAGGTCCGTTTCACTCAGCTGCCTTTCTGTGCAGCTTGACTCCTCATGAACACGAGACACTAAATTCCATAACCCCCCGATGGCGCTCATTTTTTAGCATTGTCGTTATTTATCACATTCTCCATTACATAATTCATGCCTCCACACGTTGCCTGTGCCATTTCATCCGTTTGGGTTCAGGGATACAGGGAACATGACAATGAATGATGCAACAGGAGGAAGATGTATCGCTGTCACTCATGTGTCTCCCTCCACCTTCAGCCCTCCCTCCACCAGGCAGAGGAGCTGGAATTATTCACATGCAACAATCAGCCAATCTGTGTGAAAATCGGCATTGTGCAATCGCTTTTGTTTGTGTGTATCCAATCATTGGCTTTTCCACATTTGTGTTCTCCGGCTGCGCTCGTGCACATGCGTGTTTTCATGTGTGTGGTCATGTTGGGATTTCAGCTGTCTCATGAGACCTGGACATGAAAAGAGGGAGATATGAAGAGATGTTTTAAGAAAAGAAAAAAAATCCTTTGATAGTTTTTGCATTTTCATGTGTTGTACTGCTTCACATTTTGCCTTCCTTACTTTGCGCGTGTGTGTGTGTGTGTGTGCCTGCATCAAAGCTCTGCCATCACACAGCGGTCTTTTCTCATGTCCCAGTTATATCACTCTGTCTGTGCCTCCGCCCTCCCTCCTCCACCAACCCCCTTGCCACCTGCCTTTATTCTCAGTATGTCAGACCGCGCTCCTGCCATACCTAGTGTTTCCTACTGAAAGTATTTTGCTGCATCACGCCTCCGCACGCCTCAAGATATGGCAAAGGTGGCAACGGTGCCACCTAATTTATTCTCATACCCACCGGTGCCTCGCATCAGGAACACCGAAAAAAAAAGTCAACAAATTGTTCCATGCTGTGTTTATTACCACAAATGAGGCATAAAATAACAAAATACATAAAGAAAATGGCACATGAACAGCAGCATATTGTGTCACCGGTTCCTCAAAAGCCGTGTGGGTATTCGGTGTGAACCCTGCATTTTTTTTTCTCTGGCACTGCCTCTTTGATCAGTCCTCCTGTTCGCGGGCTGCATCCCTCTCTGTGCACATCCCGCTGCTTCCCGTCGTTGGCTTGTCGCCTAGCGGGCGCCTCCACCAGGGCCGTAGCTCTCATTAGCACCTGCGTTGACGTGACTGGCATCTCATCTGAAGGTTGTTTTCCTCTCTCTCTTTTTTTTGTTTTTCCATCTCCTACCAGCTTCCTCCTGCCCGCCGTACCCACAGTTGCCTTTGAGTGCTCCGTCCCCCCCCCCCCCCCTCCAAACTCTCTTTCCTCATTCTCATTCTCCCTCTGTGTTTCACTCCGTCTCACCCTGTCTCTCTCCCTACCAGGGCTTTTTAATTAATGGCGAGCCATGATGCTTATCTTATCAGCAGATCACTCTGCTTTCTATTAACTACACTGACAGAGCTGGGAGGCTGCAGGCGATGGATGACACATGCACACACACACACACACACACACACACACACACACGCTCTCAAACTCACACATGCACAGTCACGGGCATTAACACATCGTCAGATACGTACGTGCATATGCTGAGTTACAGACACAGATGAATATAAGGAGACTTGCAAATGCATAAAAGCACACACACACACACACACAGTGACAGACACAGACTCACACAGGGACAAACAGGCACAGAGGCAATTGTGTCCACATAAACACACATCATGATCCTATCTTAATCTTGCCACACACTCACATACACACACACATAAACAAACAAACTGCCCTGATGGTATCTGGCTGTGTGATTTAAGGAGTGTTGTTTGAGGGTCTCTCCTCCTAAATCCCCTAAATGCCTTGGGAATCCCTCCCTCTTCCTCCCTCTCTCTATCTCTCCTCTACCTCCCTCCTTCAGTCCTGCTTTATGGCTGAATGAACACTTATCATTCGGCAGATAAAGAGCCGTCCACGCTGGAGCTCGCTTTATCTTTGAGAGCCATGTTTACTCCCCGTGAATGCTCTGCTTTTCACAGATGTTTCATAGACCGCATTCGCTTGATCCGACAGAGATGAGAGCGGCGGCGTTCGAGGCTTCATTTTCAGCCGCAAAAAAAAAAAAAAACTTCAGAACGCACACGCGCACTCTTCCTCTACCCCATCAATTTTAACTCTCCAGGCAGGTCAATTGTCCCATATTTACCACATTTTCATGTTTGGGGAGTGCTGAGCTAGGAGGCAAAATAAATCAACGCTTTTTCACGATGGCTTGATGGGGATTACAGTGAGCCGCATTTTGGCACAGAACAGTGAGCATGAAGGCAGAAACAACAAAATCAATCCTCAAACACCGCAATCGATGGGAGCCGCAAAATTTCAACATAGGTTTTCTTCAGATCACATTGAGGGTTGACAGTTTGTTGAGAGCAGCGAGGCAAAGAGAGAGAGAGAGAGAGAGAGAGAGAGAGAGAGAGAGAAGGGAAGTAACAGAGAAACAGTTTACAGAGCGGCTATTGGAGAAAATATTACAGTAGATTGCAGAGACACACACTCGTGCACACACACGCGCGCACACACAGTCGCCCACACTTTTCTCGCACACTCATAATTTCCTCATTTGGGGGACCGTAGCAAAACAATTATCAGCAGGGGATAATACAATAAAGGAGACCATTTCCTGGGTATTACCAAGGGACAAAACATTTATTTCACTTTGTCCAGTGTACTCGTAGGAGTGTAAACTCCTAATGGTAGAAAGTATAGAACATAACTCACACCACTCACACTGCAGACAGCGTACAGCCGCTAGTAATGCTGTGTTGTGCAATTTTTCAAACTTTTCATCCCCTTTTTTCTAAGTTTACTCAAAGCTGTTTTCAGGACTGGTGTCAATGAATGGCTGCGCTTTGCATGAACTTTCTTGCATTGTGTGTCACTACATCAAGATAATTCAGGCGGCCTTCAGCTCGCCCTTCAACGTGCTGATGTGTAGGATTCCCATCACTGCTTCTAAACATTCATCTCTGTAGGGTTTTTTTTATGCATTGCACTTTGTATTTAAACCCACACGCCAGTCAAAGCATGCAGACAATGCTGTGATGTGTTGTAGTCCTTGGATCTCTGCGGAGCCTTTTTTAAATGACACTTTCGTCTTTTTTAGACATGGCGGCTCCCGTTTTCAAAAACGCAGTTGTAAAGCTTTCATAAACTCGCCATATGCTGAATAATCGGGCCTTAGAGAATTGAGAGGCTTTCAAAGAATCACTGCGCTGTTTTTCAAGGAAAACCCAACCCGAGTTATTTGCAAATACAGTTTTACATACAGCCTGATTTTTCCACCCTTATTTATAAAATTGTTGATGCCAGCTTAACCTGCCGGCCTCATCTGCACATGCTGTCATTTCCCGTGTCTGGGATGGGGGGGTAAATGACAATGTTTTGGCAAATTGGGCATTCATTGTTTGATTTGCATTCTTTCTGTCCCACTGTGTTGCTCAACTAGGAAAGCGCTTTCAAATAAGCAAAAAAAAAAAACAGAACAAAGTGGATTTTGACATTTAAATCTCTCTGTGATTCACACTCTGACTTTTTATCTGTCTGTCTTCCTCTCTGTAAACCGTGTAACAATGTAAGCCAATGTGTGAATCTGTGCAGCTCTGGGTATGTTGGGAAGAAAGTCTCTGATTTTATTGGACTACTTTCAGGTAATCTCCTGTGTTTCCGGCCAGATGCTTTTGTTCGAGTGCTGCAGGAATCAAAGTGTCTCTGTCTGTCTGTGTCTCTGCAGAGAGTTTGGGTGGAGAGATCCGGAGCTGCCAGAGGTGATCCAGATGTTACAGCACCAGTTCCCGTCGGTGCAGTCCAACGCCGCGGCCTACCTACAGCATCTCTGCTTCGGAGACAACAAGATCAAAGCCGAGGTTCGTGTTTCTGCCTATTTGATTAAGATTAGGGCTGCAGAGAAGGGAATGATTGGATGATGAAAATAAAGGTGTGTTGCAGGCAGCTCCGGCTGTTTTGCATTTTCCTGCAGTCGCTTTCAAGAAGTAGTGCATTAACTCCACGCTGATGTTCTGCATGATAAAGCTCGCTGCAATCTCCATCTCTAAGCTGTGCCTTCTATTGAGTGGTAGCTACAGTGCCAGTAAAGTTCAATTAGTCCCAAACTCACGGGTTTGTCTCTCAAAAGCAATTTTGGAGGGAAGCCCCTTTGGAACTCTCTAATAAATGCTTTAATAAGGCCAGCAGTGCTTTGAAACAATGGCAGTGCTACATGCAGATGCACTCACATCCAAACCCACAGATACACAAAATCTTTTCCTTTTCTCTTTCTTCAGATGTCCCCCAACACACACACACACACACACGCACACACACACACACACACAGATCCCTCCCCACCCTATATTACTCTCAGAATCAATTTGCCAGTACATGCAGGCGACGGCATTGACATTTTTTTTTTTCTTCAAGAAATTAATTTTAGTGGAGTCAATAGCTGCTGCTGGAACCTCATTGAAAAGTGATGCCACATTGCTAAAATGTTCATTCACAATTACAAAGGAACACAAGCAAACAGAAAAAAACAAAACAGGGAAAATTAATATTAACTATCTGCAAATGCAAGCAATTAAACAATGTATACATGGAGACACAGCTCATTTTCATTCACACTGACTCACTTACCCACGCACACAAACAAACACACACACACACACAGATACAAAAACGCAATCACACTTGCATACAAAAACATCACACTTCATTCCACTCCCACGCCCTCATCCACACAGCGCCAGAATAAACCTAAGTGTTCATGTCTTTTGTAATGGGTGTAATTATTGCCTGAATGGAGGTGTCCAACAATGGAGAAAATAGCAACAGTGTATTGACAGTGGAAGCTTTGGCCTGCCTTCATCAGTCTGTTTGATTGTCTTGCTCAGGGCCCAAGGCGCAGCTAAACACTATTTACACAAATTAAATCTGGAAGAGATATCAACCAGCCAAAATTGATGCTTCGCCTCACATCAAAAAAAAGCAGGCACACAAACGCGTATATCTACATGCACACGCTGCCACATGTTCATACAATGACAAAATGCAGCATGTGCATAATGAAGCAACGAGACACACACAGTAATGTGCTTTAACCATGTGTCTTCAATAGTTTTTAATGAAAAATAAACTTGATGATCACTAAGCCAGATACGGTTTGTTAGTTTAAAGATCCTAATGTTGGAATGAAGCAAGATATTGAGATGCCTTTGTACTGTTATAGGTGTAATGAATTTGTTTTATGATGATGAATAAGAATATTATTTATTTTAAAGTTGTGTTTCCAGTGGACAAAGCAATGAACTGCTACCAATGATGTTTTTATTTTTTTTCCATTATAAGGGTGCTTCTCATCAGCTTAGCATTTACTTTATTCCTGTCGCACTTGAGAGTGAGAACAACTCTTCTGCTTTCGCTCTTTTATGTCTGAAGTGTCTAAAATGTCATCAACAGCACCTTTTTACGTATTACATTTGATCACCCTAAGAGGCCGAAACACAGACGTGCGCACGTACTGTAGGGCCGTCACCATAATGATGGAGCGCATCTTGGAACATCTTGACTCTCATTGACGTCTTTTTTTTTTTTTCTCAGATCTTCTTTATACCTGGCAGCATTCAGTAAGTTTCAATCAAAGCGAAATTCAAAAGAAAGTTTCAGAACAAAATAAGCATTTCATGGCCTTCGTCAGAGACTCTGTGAATAGTACCTGGTTTTACTATTGATGTTCCCTCGACTTGCATGTTAAATGTGATAAAAAAAAAAAAATGTGGCTTTTGTTCAGTAAACCTCTTATGTGTCTTGGTGGATCTTCAAGGTTGCGACAGAGCTTTATCATTTTCTTTTCAACAGGTTTTATAGTCGAAGAGTTAAATGTCGGTTTGTGTTTGTTCTGTTACGAAGGCTACAAAACCTATATGTATATAGGATCATTAAGGTGGTACAAACTCCACGTTAATCACATAAATACAGATAAAGACCTGTAGCATTGTTGGTAGATCATCTCTACTCAAAGCTGTGTAATACAGACTCTGCTTTGGCTGTAATTTCTAAGGAGCTGACCTCTGTGATCACTGCATAGTAATTCTCTCGTTTCTTCTTCCACCCATTAACTTCTCAGTCCCGACCCATCCTGTTAGCAAAGCCATAATATAGACATCCCTTCCATTGGATAAGACGACCAAGTTCCTTCTGTTCATCGACTCTTTTTAGATCAATGTTCCTTCGATTGTTTGCTTCACATGAAATGCGCATCCAATTATATTTAACATAGATCCTCTGGCAAGTTCACAGTATCTTCCATCACTCTTATCTATTGACTTCCATGATTTGTCAGGAGGCTATGTTTAACTTTGCTTGACACGGGCATCGTTGCAATCAGCCCATAGGGAAGCGTGAAGACTGGAGAAAGGTATAGATGTTATTCAATATGGTTGTTTTTTTACATTGATTGATTGCTATTGACTGCAGAGCAGAGGAGTCACAGGAAAATGGCAGGATTTAGATGCATGTGGCACTTTCTGTCATCGTAATGTTTCACATCTAATGGACCTTAAGGTTCCTATTGTTGTTGATTTTTAAAAGCATTTTAAACACATTGTTAAATGTGTGACTCATTGTCGGATATGCAAGCTGTCAATTCATTTTCATATATTACATGCTATAACAGTAGTGACCAATTTCTGCTGCTTTGTGTGTGTGTGTGTGTGTGTGTGTGTGTGTGTGTGTGTGTGTGCACGTGTGTGTGTGTTTGTGTGAGTTGGCTTATGTCCAAATTGGAATCATGTGCTAGACTCAAGACCAGTTGAGTTGGGACAGCGGTGGAATTGGGGACAAAAAAATGGTTTCCTCAATTTGGAAAAGAGTGATTTTTAGGTCAATAGTTATTGGTTATTGTTAAGGTTAGGTTAAGGTCAGGCAGTCCTTCAGGTTAGTCTCCAGGAAATAAATGTATGTCTAATGTCTGTAAATTCCCCAAAAGTGGCAAAAGTAAACAGTGTGTGTGTGTGTGTGTGTGTGTGTGTGTGTGTGTGTGTGTGTGTTGGGTGAGGGGGGCCCGCTTTAAAAATAACCTTTGACAGCAGTAGTTGAATATGCATGTCAATGGCAAATAACGTGACAGCTTTATTACCCTGGGATTCATAACAAAGCAAGTGTCACAGACGATTATGTAAGTAAATGACAGCGTATGAATTTTCATTTTCTTTTGCTAAAACTTTTTTTTAGTTTTCTTAAAGGACAAGGAGATCTGCGCCTGGAAAAAAATTTTTTTTCCATTTTAGGGGTCACATGTCGTAGTTGCGTCCTGCAGCGCCGCCGCTCCTCCTTGTTTTAATTTCACAGCTGCGTCTCGAAATGCTCGGAAAATATCTTGGCTCGCGTAGGCACCCCCTGAGCACAGACGCAAAACACAGCTTTTGATGATTATTCATATACAGTATATTTATATTCATTATTTATTCATCAATGCTTTTCCTTCCAAAGCCGGAGCTGCTGTTTAAACATGTGACAGCTACTCTCGCAAAATAATAATTACTGCAAAATCAAATCAAATAATAGTAATTTTGTGTGTGTGGCAGGTTATCTGAGTCATTACTTGTCAATACTAAAGTGCTCCCTATATTTCCAGGATGTTGAATTGTCGTAGATTTTTCATTCTTCAAATTGGTCTTCAAGCACTATTTTAAAGCTGCTTGGAGGCTCACTTAAAGCCTCCTTAGCCGTTCAATAAAAGAAGCTTCTTACTTTCATGAAAGACAGCTACATACCAATGAAAGCCAATATCAAATATTGAACAAATATTTTTTAAATAATATAGTGAAATAAATATTATTGAATGTTATTGGTTCTTGAATTGGAATTAAAGCAGAATTAAAGCACTTGTATTTGAGATCTCTAACCCTAACCCTGCGCACATTGTTAATGTAAATGGTGCCTATTTGTTATGAGCACTGATCTAAAGACTTTTCTCTTATTTTCAGTCAGCCAGACAGGCACAGATGGCGGGGGACACACTGAGCAGCTAAACACAGCCACAACATGGCTGCTATTTGTCGCTAAAGAGATACTCTGCAGGGCCAGGGAGAGGGGGANACACTGGGATTACTAAGCACTTTCCCTATCCCCTGCTGTGAGGAGGAGAGGTTTGTGTTGCCTCTAATGTATTTGTCAGGGTAGATTTTCACCCTTATGAATCTCACTGTTGGTGCTGCTACAAAATTAGCTGTGCCCCCGCCTCAGAACGATGTTAGGTACCCATACGTTGATGCCATTTTTGGCCCAGTTTCGAAAGCTCCTGAGGGAGAATGTTAGCCTAGGGCCAAGAACTCAATTAGCCGAAGGTTGAAAGCCTCTAAAATGCAGTTAGCCCCGGGCTTAGTGTCAGGTTAAAAAAAAAAAAAGAAAGCAACAGCCCTTACATGTGTGTATGCCCGCTTGAGTGCGTACATGCATGAAAGGTTGAAAGGTGTGACGCGTCGCTCGCACGCAAGCAAAGCAGTAAACTGTCTTCGCCGGGGCCGCTGATTGGTGTCGACGTTCCGTATGTGGTGACTCAAACACACTTGTTAGGCTCCACATGCCACCATCCCAGGTATGTGTCACCCGTGTATCCCACTGCCAGCTTTTACGCCGGCAGCACCTCCGATTCCCACAATCGCAGCTGTCACCACCGCTAACCGTTACCACGGCAATGCTGTCGCTGTGGGTTATCAATAGCCGTGGCCGCCGCGGAACAGCAGGAGACAAAGACAAATCAATCTGCGCTTCTAATCTTCTTTACATGGAATAGAGGAACGGGCGCAGTGGTGTTGGCAAGCCTTGTAGGTAGCTCAGAGGCAATACAAAGTAATAGCACTATGGCTTTTATGGAATAACAGATTAAGTGTGACACAAGCATAAAGAGGGGAGGGGAGAGGAGAAGGGAAAGAGGAGCGGTGGGAGGAGGAGAGGAGCAGAGGTGAGGACTGGGGGGCAAAATCAGGTTGAGGAAATTGTGTGGCCAATGGAGCAAGGTTAGTTTGCCATTCATTGCATTCCTTAATCCATTTTAATTGAATAGATAAGCAAAGTCATTTTGCTCGATAAACTCTTGCTGTGTCATCAAACACCTCCACCCTCTCACTGCCCTCCGTCACTTTCTCATGCTTTCCCCTCCCTTTCACCCCCCACTCTCTCCCTCCACCCACATTTATCTGTCATGTGTTTTCACAAATCAAACTGAAATTGCACTTGTAGACACTCACTCTGACATATGTGAGTGGGGTTTTTTTTTCCCCAGTTTGCCCATGCCAGATGTGTGAGGTTTCCACGGGAGAGAACACAATATGTGCCAGACATAATCGCAGGGTAAAAAAAAAAAAAAAAACTCACAAGGCTATTTATTGTGCTTTACTGTTCCTGTCAACTCGTCTGTACGGTAAACTCCACCCATCTGGTGCCTCACGACGAAACAGACAACTAGAATTAGTGCCAGCACTTAATGTCCCAGGTCTGGGGGAGAACATGCAGAAAAATAAAAGAGGGTTTTGGAGACGCCTGATTACGCAGTTAACTGTGAAAAACTTTTTTTTTTTGAGTTATCTGGCTGAGTAACTCCTGCCTGTTGCACTTCTCCAGAGATTAAATAAAAGTGGAAGCATGAAAGACAGGCTCTCTCTCTCTCTCTCTCTCTCTCTCTCTCTCTCTCTNGTCATGTTCACGCTCATGTGAGGAACCAGACGACCAAAAAAAGGACAAATGCAGGCAGGATGGAGACACATGGACAGACAGACGCACATACAGGAGCAGACATAGCATGTATTAAAAATGTAGGATGATAGCACAGCAGACAGATAAATATTGTAGTTCTGTTAGATTGCAGAAGAAACTGGAGTCACAGCTCTTTTCCTTCCTTCATCGGTGTAATTAACTGTCATTTTTGTGAAAGTACAGTCATTAGCTGTGTCATAGTATGTTTAATTAGTACACATTGGGCTATTAATCTGATAGGCAGGACTGACAGATACTGTAGGCCACACACACACACAAGTTACTTCCTACATAGACAAACAAATTTCAGTCGAAGCATAGTAGAATAATAGAGAGACTGATGATAGACTTATTAATGATTGGGATTTTTTGTTTGTTATATGTAATTGATTTAAATAGAAAGTGCATTTTTTCATGTGATGCGTCTTCTCTGATCCTCAGATCCGCAGACAGGGAGGCATCCAGCTGCTGGTGGACCTACTGGACCACAGGATGAGCGAGGTTCACCGCAGCGCCTGCGGAGCCCTGAGGAACCTCGTGTACGGCAAGGCCAACGACGAGAACAAAGTGGCCCTCAAGAACTGCGGGGGGATTCCCGCCCTGGTCCGCCTGCTGAGGAAGACCGGAGATGTGGAAATCAGAGAGCTGGTCACAGGTACAGTATCTGTGACAAACCTGCACCTCACCTCTCTGTAACTGCAGTCATTTTCCAGTGTGACTCTGCTTCTCTGGCCTCAGGAGAGGTTATAATGGGGTGTGTATATGTGTGTGTGTGTGTGTGTGTGTTTGAGTGGATAGAATTTGATATGTGGAGATGCGAGGATCACACCCACACCAAATCTGGGTAATTTGATATACCGCTGCAGAACTTTCCAGTGCAGTACAAACACTGTAAGAATCTTTCAGACAGAGCAAGAAAAAGAAACAATTATCTTTTCTTTCCCTCTTATTTTTTTTAATTTTGGTGTTTGTTCATTTGTTTGTTTATGTAATTGTGCTCATATGTCTTATTTGGTGAGTTTAGTAGGCGACTGTGCAATTAATATGGTACCATTATGACTCATACATACACACACACGCATACAGGAGACACACACATTCCTGGAAGCAAGCACACACTTTTACATACACGCAGCCGCAGTGTATCCGAGTCTCATTTGGCCTTGACAGTGCCAGGAGTTGTTTTAGCGCAGTGATTTTACTTTCACGGAGAATTTATACTTTTAACATTCGCTGAAAGAACATTCTTCACAAAAGGTTACTATTCACTCTGCAGAAAGCGCGGTTGTTCATCTCGAGCTTCTTCGCATGCCAGCAATATTTGATATTCAGTCGGAGTCCTCCTCAACGGACTAATAGAAGAATAAGAATGCAGGGGAAGCAGTGAGGCAGGCAGCAGTTTTTTCTTTTGAACATTACTCCTCTTTAGAGGCGTTTTGATACGTGTCCTCTCAGCTCATTTTTTTTTAAAATGGTTAAGTTGTAATGCGGTAGAAGTTTGTCTCTGTGTTTTCTGCGTGGGTGCGTGCGTGCGTGTATACCATCGGAAAGACGCGTGTGCATCCACCTAGCATTCAAGTCGAGTCCAGCGAGCGTGGTGTTTTACAATCACTGGTCAATCTGGTTTTCACCTTGAGGGCACGAGCAGTACAATTTAGACTCACGTGTACAGCAGTGCACACACCCACACACACACATACACACTCAGTACATATTGTAGGGGTACACACAAATATCTGTGTAGGCAAAAGATGTATGGATTAAATCTTAACACCCACCTAAGCGCATGCACATTTCACGAGCCGATATAATTTGATCTCCCTTACTCCTGTAATAGTTAGCAATAATCCTCCCACAAGAATTTAATATTCTTCTACAGGCCCCTTTACTGCTGCAGCAAAAACACGTACACAAGCACCTCGTCCCTCTCTGCTTAACACGCTCGCACACACACACACCACCCTGAGCGTATGCAGTTTGTAATCTAAATGTGCAGCCGCAGTTATTTTGCAGCATGACATTGGTTCTACAGCCTCAGGACAGGTAATAACGATGAACCGCTGTGTGTGCATGTGTGTGTGTGTGTGAATTGTGTTTGGGCACATGTGTCACAGGATTTTAGCCTCTAAAAGGTAAAAGTCTAATACTAATGCAATTCGGCAAGTAATATTTAGCGTCTCATTCACGGCAAAGAGACACAAAAAGAAGAGTTTATGTAAATTGGTTGTGACCTGTGATATATGGAGAACTGAATGTTAGCACATGTTCCAATGAGTACTCTCCTCCACCCATGTCCTCATGTCACTCCCGCTCCTCTTCACGCTTTTCTTCTCTCTCCTTTATCCATATGCATGCCGGCCTTCCATGTGGTTCAGCATCCCGCGTCGTGTTCGAGCAGGACTGTGTGTATCTGCACTTGTATCACCTGTGTCTCTCTCACTTTGCTCAGACAAAAGCCCTCTTTGTTGTACCGGGTTAGCCGCGAGATAAGAGAGACGTGTTCACGCTCATACAAGAGGATTGGACATTCCCAAAGATAAAGCGCAATCATGCTTCACTTATACACACACAGACAGAAACACACAAAACTACACATAGCACACACACACACGCCGAATAATACTGAGATAAAGTCACAGGCCTTCCCTCAACCCTCATGTTCAATTTGACCTCTGACCCTGTCGTTCCTCGGCGTGGAACGAAGCTCATCTTCAGGCACGTGCACACACACACGCACGCTCGAACATCC
The DNA here is from genome assembly GCA_037975185.1 of Centropyge bicolor. Classification (NCBI taxonomy): domain Eukaryota; kingdom Metazoa; phylum Chordata; class Actinopteri; family Pomacanthidae; genus Centropyge; species Centropyge bicolor. The sequence continues at coordinate 2,358,288 of JBBMOC010000014.1, forward strand.
ATCCCTAGACGCATCCTCATAGGTCACTCGCTCTCCAGGGAGAGAGGGGTCTGATGGATCACAACAATGACAGCCAGCAAGGAGTTTCCACTTACAGACCCCTTGCATGCTGATAACAGCCCAGGCAGGAAGGAAAGAAGGAAGCGTTATATTTTCCCGACCTTTTTGCTGTTAATGACACCTCTGTCACAGGTTGGATGGAGGCAGGAAATACAGCTTGAAAGGAGAGGACAATTAGCAGGTGGATGGAGAGCAGGGTGTGCGGTGAAAACCCGGAAAGGATGGAAGGAAACAAGCTGCTATCCTCAGACCAGCTATTGGTATTGAAGATGGGGAAACACGATTAGAAGGAAGGCAGCGGGGGAAGAGGTGGAAGAATGAACAACAAATGAGAAAGCAATGATTAGGAGGAGGGATGAAAAAGTGGGGAAGGAGAACTGACTAAACACTGGGAGGGAAGAAGAATGCAGTCGTGAGGGAAACCAATAAGAGGGAGGGATGGCGAGATTACTAAAATCCAACAAAGGATGCTCGTCTCCTAAATCATTTCCACCATCATCTGTGTGCACATTCTTGCTGCTTTGTGAAAGTTTTCATTCTCGATAAAGGAGCAAGAACATGCACCAATCAAAATCAAGCAAAGTGCAGCGTAGTGTTGACGCCAAACCTTTTATGACAGTCACCAGACTCCACCTATAGCGACACGCTGGCACCTTGAAGAGCATCACTACAGTGCTGCAGAGGCTGAGATTAAAAAGCTTGGAGATGGAGCGTGCGTGTGTGTGTGTGTGTGTGGTCCGTAAGAAGATTAACAAATGAATTAAATGCAACTGCAAGTCATACTGCGTCATATTTTGAGCTCTCGCTTTTTTTTATAAATAGTCATCTTTACACACACACACAGTGGAATCCTATCTTCCCCGACTCTCCCTGTCTTTGCCCTTCTCTGTCTGGCTCTCACTGCTGCCGGCTGAGTGAATCAGTGTCATGCATGACTCTGCCCTGTTGTCTGTTTACTCTGGCACTCCACATTTCAACCGCTTTCATGCCACTGCAACCATATTTTGAAGTCTATCTTCATTTGCCTGGCGGAACACCCCTGCCGGAGCTGTAATTCACCACTTGAAACTGTTGCGTAATTGCTCTGTAATTCAATTAGGCATGTGTTTTAAGTGGGGTTTTTTTTTGTTGCAAATAGAGAGAATGAGTACAATGTATTAAATTTCCTTTATATGCTACATTGGCCATTGACACAGTTTTAATTAAACACGGCCATTTTGCTAAGTATTTGTGCACAGCGATCCATTGTATTGGACTCTGGACCCAGTAACTCCACATTGAATATGTCAGACTTAATGGTTGCAGGTTGAGGTATCTCTGCAATGCAAAGTTAGATTAAAAACTCTGATTACAGCTAACTTCATTGGACTGGTTGTAAAGCATTTTCCAGCTTGCATCAACTATTTCTACAATAGTGTGTTTGAGTTGGTTTGGCCACAATTTTGAGAATATCAAGCTTATAAAAAATGGATTTTCCTTTGAGGGGGAATACAAAACTCCCTCCTCAGGCCAGTGCTGCAAATGCCATTACAGTGTTTAAAAAATAGTTAATTAGCATTATAAAAAAAAAACAACCTTTGTTAGCTCCTCGGATGTGTAGCAAGAAGACTCTGGATCCATTGCTTTGCCAAATTGCATTCATCTCAAAGCTTGACCTTCACTGCTAATTGGTGGCTAAATGATTTGAAAGCGAGCAAATGGCAGTCGGTGACCACCAGAGGTTCATCAGGGGGCAGCGGTGCGTACTCAAATTACATCAATAGACACAATCCTCAACTGCTGCACTCAAAAAAAAAGAAGCGCTTGTGCTCGAGTCATAACAAATCAGCCTCCTCATTACTGCTTCTGTGTTGTCAGCTTTGTCAAAGCACTTCCCTATTCTCTGTGATTAAAGAATCTGTTTAGGTCTGGGGAAATGAGACAAGCCATATGTGGGGGTTTGTCTGTTTTTTTTTTTATTTTTAGTTACCGGACAAACCTTCGCTCAACAATTTACCCTATCTCCCTGGTTGGTTTAAATTTAACCAAGCTTCATTGGCATCATGAGGTAGATAGGAGGAAGTCAAGACTTCCGGACCTGTCAGTAAAACGTGCGGTCGATGCCGAGGCTTTGGGTGTCAATAGGAGATGCTATCCTCGCTCGTGGGCTCACCTTGAGGCGGTGGACCGTGGCGTGACCCGGCCGCCTGCTCTGAAATGGCTGAGCTCAGAAATGACTCCCGAAGAGAGTCATGTGTCGAAAACATGTTTCAAAGTGCTGATTGATATTCCGTGCACTGATTCTGTTTACCATATGCAAATAGAGACTTAAGTCTTAAAAGCATCACGAAGAGAAATCCATGTGTGGACAGAGATGACCAACATCTTTCTGCCTCTGCAAGCTGGCGATGACAAACCAACACAGTCAGATAATACTGCTGCCTCGCTTCACTGTAAAATCCCTCACTGTGGTTCTTGTCGCTTCAAGGCACGAATCGCGGCTCCGTGTTGATGTCCAAATCTCCATGTCCCCACCACTGTTACAGCGCTCGCCCGAGCTGCTTTAATTTAAGCCGAAGCTCGTAACCTTCCCTCCAAAAACGCTCGAGGACAGCGCTCCATCAGAGTCATTGCAGTGATTCCTGTGGGGGAGCAGGACGCCTTCAACCTGGATGACTTTTCCACTGCCGCTACGATGCTATAAAATTGGAAGTGTCCTGCAGATTTTTTTTTTCAGTGGCATTTCCACAGTGGGAGGCACAGGCAGCGGCAGTTTCCCCACAATGCAGGAGTTAGTGCTGACAAATATTTTCTACAAACTTACTGCAGGAGGAGAAAGTCGTATGACCCCTGGGTTAAGTCAGCAATTGTTAACTTCCATCTATAGCTTTATCCAGTGTCAATATTTCTTTGTGGATTTTTTTTTTTCCATTCGCCAATTTTATTTTTTTTTTTTGTAGACACATTACTTATGTAATTTGTCGTCTTTGGCTTTACTCATCACCTGGTTCTGACCCCCGCGGCTAACTAATTCACATGGAGTCGCACAGATGAAGGCTGTTTAATAAAACATCGCCACTTGAGGCCTAACAGGCCTCACTCTCCCCTTACAAGTCATACCCTCATTTATTCATGAATTCATGCAATCATCTCCCCATTTCCCCAAAACCACCCAGCTCCTAGGAAACTGTCCGTCAAGCGTCTTAGGGGAACGAGTCAGAGGAGGTAGAGAAGGAGATAAAGACAGGGAAGAGAGAAAAAGCAAAACACGCACACACACACAGGCAGACACACAAAGATTCTAGTATGATGTCATCGTCTGTTGGTCACCTGATGTTATACCCATAAGGACACTGGGCTTAGCGAAGCATTACAGATCTATGTTTCTGGAGCAGGCAGGTGTGTGTGTGTGTGTGTGTGTGTCAGCCTTGAATTTGGCCAATGTTAGACAGTGGCAGACGCAATGTCCTTGCCCCAGAAAACACTGAGGAATCTATTCCTTCGTGTTGCTCCCTCCTTCTGCTCAATCTTTGTCTCCATCTCTGTCCACAAAAAAAATCAAATTAACATCGTAACCCCACCCCCGTCACAGCTTTTGTGCCTGTTGTGTGTGTGTGTGTTTTTTGTTGTGTGTGTGCGTGTGCAGGTTTGTTGGCTAGAGAAGCCAAAGGAAGGCAGCTGAGTGCCTTTTTTTTGTAAGCCAGCAGACTTGTCGGCTCATCAGAGACAGTGCTGTTTTAACATGATTGCAATCACACGCTGAAAACACTCACCACTTGAGAAATAGACCGGCACAGGAAGAAAGAGAGAAAGTGAAAGACAGAAAGATGTGTTTGAAAGCACTGAGGTTTATCTGTGAAGTGTTTTGCCCAATGCGTGGATCTTCACCCTTGCTGAGGGTGCCACCGAGTGTGTCAGTGTGTGTGTGTGTGTGTGTGTGTTTATGGATGTTTGAGCTTTTACCTTGGTTTGACAAGAGCCCACAAGAGGAGGGAGATTGAGAGGAAAGAGAGAGACTGGAGATGTGAAACAAGAGGCTGATTAGTGAAAGTGAAGGCAAATGTTGCTACGCTTCCCACACACACACACACACACACACACACACATTCACACATACAGCCTGAGTGTGAGCACTTGATTGCTGCCAAACAACATACAAGGTCATCGCCTTGTTATCACCCTCCTCTTCTTGTCCTCTCAAGCTCTCTCTCTCTCTCACACACACACTGTCGTCCTCTTTCACTCTCTGTCCAGTCTTCTTTTTCTCTTTTCAACTTTTCTAAACTCATGTTTGCTTGTCTCTCTACTTGCACTTGTTTTATACTTGGTTATAATTCTCTTACATTTTGATCTTCTCTCTCTCTCTCTCTCTGCCCATGACACAAGTTGAGCAAATTCTGTAGAACTGCTTCAGTGTATTTTTATAGATTTGTGTGAAGACTCTTTACACCAGCAGGTCAGAGTTCAGACCTCTCTGGAGCTCTTAGGAATTCAGTATTACTGTCCTTTCAGATGACAGACAGTATCTATAATCGCCACTGTGCACCCGCCTGCCGCTCTTATGTTTCATTTACATTTCACATCTAGCACGACCTGAGCAAAAATTGGATTGTGCATATTGTATTTGCGGAATGAACAGGACATCCTTTAGCTGCCTGACAGCCTCGGTGAACACGGTCCATCGCGCACGGAGCACAGAGCGTCTTGAGTCCTGCCCATATTTTATTTGTGTGGTAACTGTGCAAATGAATGACATCTGTCATCTGGGACCTGCGACATCTGGAGCCCGACGCCAAATACGCGAGAGATGGTCGACCTTCAACACCGCTGCTTTTTATAGTGTGTCATATTAAAAAACGTGTTGCATGTCTCAATCTGTTCCTGTCTCCCTCACCCATCACGCAGCTCCTCCAGCTCACTTCCCCTCTCATTAGTTTTCTATTTCTGTGTCTTTCATGTCTGTCGCCCTCTGTTTCACACATTTTTATCTTATTGTTTGTTACTATATCTGATTTTTTTTTAATCTCTTGGTCTCTCAGTAGGGATGACCAGTACAAGCAGCAGGGACTAATTAATATATTAAAAATGTGAGAATGCTGATGGAGCCTCTGTATGTGTGTGTGTGTGTGTGTGTGTGTGTGTGTGTGTGTGTGTTTGCATGTGCACCAGTGTGTCACAGCTGACCAACAAGGCTAGTGCTGTCACTGGTCTGCAAAGAGGCATCTGGTATTCCATCTGACAAGAAGTGGAAAACATGTGTGCGTGTGTGTGTGTGTGTGTCACAATAGAGTGAATTTGACTCTGTGTGTGCACAGTATGTGTGTCCTTGCAGGTGATTCAAAGTATCCTCGTGTGTGTACAAACTTGCAAGTTTTTCTGCCACCTCATGGATGTGTGCATATTTTTACGTACATCCACCGTACAGTACATCTCTTGCATATGCTTGGAGTGTGTTTGTGTATATATGTGTGTGTTCTCCACCCCACAGCGTGTGATAAATGATGCACTGGTTGGGCAGTTGGCATTCTGCCCGGACCAACAAACTAATTAATTTCCTCAGATATCACAAGTATCAGGTAGATTGTAGAGTCGGTTTCCAGAATAAAAGAGTGGGTGGCATTCTCAAAGGTGATAAAAACGAGGAGTCATTTTCTTCCCACATCGCCAGTCCTGAAGTACCTCCACACTTCATTTGTGACGTTCCAGCGCAGTCGAAAGGTCTGGCTGAGATCAGTATCATTATGCAGTAGGTTAAAAAAAAAAAGAAGGTTGTTTTAAACTAATCGGAAAAACAGGTTTCAACTGCGCCGACCTCATAAAATGCAACCAAATGCATTTTCTGTGACATCTCCGAGAGGCTAATGGAACCGTTTGCTATAAAATTCCTTAAAATACACTTTGCGTTCATGAATGATATGTGTAAAGTTGACAGAGGGAATGAGGAGGTGGAAAAAGCAAAGTGGAGAAGAGTGCTGTCCTCACTTAGTCGTACTCTGAGAACGCGGATTTGACAGCAGCTTTGACAGAAAGAAAGAAAAAGAAGAAGAAAATCACTCTGTGGACTGTAGGAAACTCTATAAAGAGACTATTTTGTACTTTTACTCAGCAAACTTTAACTGACCTTAAATGATGAACACAAACTTTTCAAGTAATACTCATTTGAATTGCATGCCTTCTTGTATATCGTCCTAAAATTAAGCAGCATTCTAGTCCACAGGCATCATTAGCATTTAAAATGTTTAAAATGCAAAATGTCCTTAAAAGATACTGTATAAATATTAAGTATTTTTTAGAGTCCTGTGAGCTTTCCACTCTTATTAGTTGTGGTACCTCATATATAAAAGCTTGCCAAACACAATAAGATTAGTTATACTTAAAGCAACTACAAGGATTTTGGTGCCCCCTGTGGACAAAAATGGAAGTGTTGCATGTCATAAAGGTCTCGATCTGCCAGCACATGCATTTGTTTTATAAGTGAGTAAAAGAAAGACGCGACTATATGTTGGTGGTCTACATAGGCATGAGGTAATGTATTTATTCTTGGCAAAGTAAGATTAAGAACTATAATGTAACTACTAAGAATAACTCTATAGAAACAGCCAGCCTTGTTGCTGATGGTCTTGTTTGCTTGTGTAGGTCATGTAGAGGCATCAGTATTAATTTGAGACTGTTTCGTAATCAGTTAAAAATATTTCCTAAACACTGCTGTGCAAAAGGAAAATCAACAGTTCTGATTACGTTTATATAATTATTTTTCTTTATTGCAATTAGCAGCAGACACAAACAATTCAATTTGCCATTAATTACATCATTACCTTGTGTTTTCACACTCTCTATTATCACTCACAAAAAAATGCATAAATTAACAACTTTCTTTTTGCTTGTGTGTGTGTGTGTGCAGGCGTGCTATGGAACCTGTCGTCATGTGACGCTCTGAAGATGCCAATCATCCAGGACGCCCTGGCCGTTCTGACCAACAGCGTCATCATACCCCACTCGAACTGGGACTCCTCCCCCAATCACCATGACGACCGCAAGCTCCACCTCCATACCTCCCAGGTGCTGCGTAACGCTACAGGCTGCCTCAGGTAAAAGCAACACACACACTGAGATATACAGACCTATAGTGGATAATCCCAGCAGGGCACATACCCTTTTTTCTTTCTCTCTCTCTCTTCTCTAATCTCGCTCTCATGTATAGGACAACAACAACATGCCATGTTCACACACTGTACGGGCTTCTTACCCCCAGGCAAAACAGTATATAGATCAAATTCTCGTGTTATTGATTTCCTGCAGACGTACAGTAGCAGCGTGCATAATTCACCGGGGTTTCATTAAGCTCCGTTGTGTATGTAAGCTGTGTGCGTGTGCGCGCAAAAGCATGATTCATATAATTATACCTACTGAGATTTACCGTAATGAGACAATTTTATAGTGAGGATGAATCTTGTCTGCTGCGTGATTATAGATGCATATATTCAAAAACTATAAACAATAGCCTGAGCACAGTTTCTCTCTCTCTCTCTCTCTCTCTTTCTCTCTCTCACTCACTCACTAACTTGTGCTGGTAACCATAGCAACAACTTCTCCAATTGTAAAAGTCCTTTGTATGTAAAGACTTTTTTTGTGTGTGTGTGTGTGTGTGCATTGTGCTGATAAAATATCGTCCTTAGTTGTTAAACCTTAAAATAGTGAAGGTCAGCTTACAGCTTTGCAGATCAGTATCTATTTGATAGAAGTCGGAGAAGTTCAATCATCGCTGATTAACTTTTCAGATGAAGGTCACATTTCTTGAACAATTAAAAGGTGCGGTTCAGCTCTGTGCCTGTTAAAGCTTGAGCTAACAGCAATACAAAGAGAGTTGCCTTTTTTCTTGTGCAAAAAAATAATGATAATAATTAATTAGATTACCTTTTCCAAACTGACATACAGACATAACATGTGTACAGTATGTGTGTCTGTGTGTGTTCAGTCCAATCAGCATGGTGCACAGTGTGATGATGAAGTCATCTATCTTTTGCAGAGGATCCATGTGAATCCTGGACATGCCTCACAACCAAGTACTGATGTGTATAATCTGGAAACTGATATTAAACACATTGCAGGGTCAAATTGTCATTTTAATGGAGGGAGTGGTTGATCTGTTTTTCCTGCTGTCTGAGATATAGCTTAAGGCTAATTTTGTTCACATCTTAGTTTAAACAACGTGTGTATTTACAAGGAAGTAAGTTACACTTAAAAGAAAGAGTTCATATATTTGGTTATTAGACATAAATGCTTGAATGCTACCAATCATTTGATAATGAAATTTGATGCATTACAACAAAAAGGAGTTTACTCTCACAGTTAATACAACTCTCAATTCTCTAGTTTTCCTCGGTTTAATCAGGCCTGACGTGATTTGTATGCTGACTTTGATAAAGTTGGTTAAACTTATTTTCTATGCATTTCATTTTTTACACATATATTGTTGAGTTTTCAAGTTCACCTTAAAGCCCCATTAGCTCCACGATAGGACAAACAACACTGAAGTCAGCTTTTGTTAATTCCAGAAAATGGTCACAGAAAAAAACCTATTGTTTACATTTACCAATTTGCAGCATAGTTTGACTTTGGTCCGATCTTGAAAATTAGTGATGATGCTAAAATTCTACTTTTGTCCTATGCAGTATCCCCTGGGCACACACACACTACTGTAGTTGCGAGTTTTAATTCTAGCTGTGTGTATTTGACTTGTATGTCGCTGGCGCAGAAAAGGAGCTCTGCTCCTTGATCCTATAAACAACATTTGTTCATCTATGTACACACACTCTCACACCAACTCCTCCGAGGGCTGAGGCGGTTTAAAAAAAAAAAAAAAACAACCTCTATGTCCACTTGGCTGTCTCCCTTTGAGCTGTATACTCAATCAACCACCAGCAGCCTCTGGATTAAACCTCACCCCACTCGCTTTGCAGAGCTCCTCTCAAGCTGTTTCGAATGGTTATCTCCAGCTATTGAATGTCTCTCAAAAGCATTTCAAAGCCATTTTGAAGATGTTACAAACAGAGGTTTTTTTTTTTTTTTTTTAATGCATTCACATAATTTCTCATGTAAGGTGCTTCACTGTGTGCATGTGTGTACGCAATCAACGCACCAAAGCAAAGGCTCCAGCTGCTCCAGTCATTGTTCCAATTGTGATCACTTTAAATTTGAATACCAGCTCGCTTAGTTGTGATCTTCTAAAATATCCTCAATGTGTAATTGGGAATGTTGACTCGTTGGATATTTGCATACTTATGTAGTTATGGATGTTTTCAGTCAGTCCTCTCTGACTGCTGTCAAAACACCTCCTGCCAATCAGTGGGATAAAAATACCTTAAACACAACAGCACCATATAGCTCTTGTCCCTTTCTGTATATTTGCTGCACTAATGTCGTCCTCCACCTCAGCGGGCCTGTTGTATTGTGAAGTACACCACTTTGATTTGTAATCTAAATTTGAACCGCGGCTCTCACTGTCGCTCGGATGCGGTTAGAGACAGCCTAGCATAAATAAGCTTTTGGAAGGAAAAAAATCCAGTGTAGTTTCTTTGTTACAAACCTCTCTGGCTTTTGTTGTCAGCATTCTAATGGAGCAGCACAGGAAATGCCACAGGGGCCTGTGGCACAGGACAAAATGATTATACACAATAACTCAATATTACAAACACCTGTACAAATCTAATTCAGTCCACTAATAGCTTTGGATTTGCAATAAATATTACATGGGGGGAAACTTAAAATGTCTTTTTGTTGTTGTTGTTGTTGGGATGAGTCAGAGTCCGAGCAGAGCTGATTTAACTCCGGTATTTTTATAGACTATTTTGCATTATTGCATTTGCATTTGTCCTCCTGTCGGCGGAAAGGGATGACGACACTTCGCACTTTTTAGGGACTGAGAGAATTTGCCGATAGGTTATTCCCCCTGAAATACATCTTTGCCTAGACAGAACCATCATTAAATACGTAAGAAAAGTAATGAGAGTGTATAACAGGGTGCGTGCAAGGGTACAGAATATAGGTCGTTGTCATTATGAAGTTATTCTTCTGTGTAATATCTATGAAATTTATTCATATTTGCAGTTGGAAGAGGTAGCAGCTTGTGCATCAGAGATAATGAGTTTTGTATCTAAAAGCTGCAGTTTGTACAAAATATAAAATAAGCGCATTAATTGAATTTTATTTGGATGTTTTTGCTGTTTAAGGCCAAATTGTTCTTCATTACATATCCTGCACATTAAGGATTAGTAATATGTAGATACAATACATGTTTAGTGCATTTTGGCAATACGTGCCAACTGTGTTTAAATCATACCTACCCCTAACCAGAAAAGAGGAGGGGGCTCTAAAGGGTTAGTTCACCCAAATCAAAAGAAAGCACATTCTTATTTAACTAATCTTGATGTGTATTGATGCAAATTGAAAAGAGTTGAAGAGTTTTTCAAATGTCACTTTCACTCACGACTTGCATGGCTAGATACCAGTTGGGATTCATGGAAAATAGTTTTTTTGTGATCTGAGAGAACTGATTAAAACGATTCAAAGGTAAATGTTAAATGCTGTGCATGAATTTCTTTTTCTTGATAAGGTTCATTAGGTCGTTTATCCATTGTTATATTGCTTTAAAATTTGAAGTTGCCAGCTTTTGCCCGTATCATCTGTTGACTTTTGACTTCTGCGTCAAGTTTATTATTTCCTAACTCACTCAGGTTTCTATGGGGCTTAACTGAGTGTGTGTACCTCTGAAGATGCAGGGGAAGACAAATGATGCTGTCAGCGCACTCCTCCACAACGCGAAGTTACAGATCGAATTGTAAAAGCTGGTAAACGAGAAGGAGGACAGGAGTGCAGAGGAGACGAAGGCCAAAAGTAGGAGAGATTAGAAGAGAGAGAGAATGTAGAAGTGGTGAACAATGAGAAGGAGAGACTAACGGGCTCTCAGAGAAGGGAGCTGAGACACGGAGAGTAATGAAGGTGTTTGTGCTGCTCTCCAGGGTTGTTTTCTATCTCACTATCTGTTCTGGTGGGGGGGTTAAAGTGACACAAGGCCACAGCGTTCAGGCCCCAGTGTACCTCAGCTCAATTTCAAACCTCTCACCTCGCTCGTTATCCCTTCGCTGCATGTGCTTGTGTGTATTGCATGAGAGTGCGTATGTGCTTTTATGAACCTCTGCGTATGTCTGTTTGTGTGTGTGTGTGCATGTGTGTGTTTGAGGGTGTATGTACCGCATGTGAGTTTGTTTATGGGTCGATGTGTGTGTGAATCAATCTCAGAAATCACAGCAGGTGTGTGGGAGTTGCATTTGATAATAGGAATGAACTGGTGTCACGGCATCAGGTGTTTTCGATTTTTGGGTGTGTGAAAGTGTGCGTGTGTATTTTCTTGTATGTTTTTGAGCTCATGTGTGCTTATATTAAATTTGGGCCAAGAAGCTAATGATGCTGATGGACCCATATGTTGTCTAATCAGGTGGTGGGCATTAAAGGCCCCACCCTACTCACTCATACGCCCACACACACACACACACACACACACACACACACACTGTTATCAGGCCAGACGCAAGGTCTCCTGTGGAGGGGTTTCCATATCCTCCATTCAGGGGCTGTTTACCTCCCTGCAGGTTGTTGGTTTACAGCCAAGCCAGAGAAAACCTGCTGCCTCCACTTTGTACACACTATTTGTATGTGTGTGTGTGTGTGTGTGTGTATTTCTGCACTTACCAGGATCACAAACTCATAAACATTTTCAGTTTGTTTCCTTTCAGACACCCACAGATGTGGGAGAGCAGTAGGATGAGTTATTAGATGAATCAAGAGGAAAGCGTGTGTAGTCATGAATGAGTTTGTTTCCATATTTATTTCATTGATATTAATTGGTTTGTATGCATGTGTGTGCCATCTGGTGATGACCTTCTGCAGCCTGTGCACCCCTCTCTCTCTTTCTCTCTGTCTTTCTCTCTCTCTCTCACACACACACACACACACACACACACACACACACATTCTCACTAACAGAGTCAGACACTTGTGCAGAGCTACCACACACACCAGCTGTTTGAGACAAAGTCATTTGTTCCTTGAGCAGCATTAGAGAGCCATCTGTCCGAGAGTCACTCATGTTCACATCTTTCCGTGTACATGTTGCATGAATCTTCAAACAGCTAAAACTGTGGACGCTGACCAACGTGCGATCGCCTCAGAGACTCTCGGCTAATTTCCTTGAAGCACGCTGTTGCGCCCCGGAAAAGAAAATCAATGTCAAATGAAAAATGCATAACCTGTCTAGTATCTTTTAAACAGTGTAATTGGTGAAAAACAAGTTTAACTTTGCTGTATTTTAATGACTTCCATTCCTGCTCCTGCAGATACCAGGAAGCTTGTTAGTGAACTTTTTCTCACTTATGTGCGGATGCTACTTTTCGGAAAGTATGAATGTGTTGGTAACTGTTGTGTATAAGTCATAATACCCATAAGAATGTTTTTTCTAACATAATTTTGCTTGCGATAGTAGACACTTGATATCTCCAATTGATTGGAAACTGCATAAATAATAGCTTATCCATGTTTTCTGTGAGAAGAGACGACTGGGCATTTAGTGGCCAAACCACTATTCTGTTCTATCTATTAAGATATTTTTGGATTTGATGCAGAGGAGCAAATCAATCAATCAGCAGATAGTGTGTAGCCTAAAGGTTTGATGATAGTTGCTATGATAACTGGGATGCATGCTGTCCCTGTTCCTCGAGTACATTGGCTTTGAAGAAAGATAATTAATGATAGAAATTAATTTCTTCATTACTTTTCTGAGGATTTTCTGCCCTTATTAGACAGCGAGTAGCGAGAAGAGAGGTGCAACAAAGGAGTGTGGTTCATCATTTTAACCCATAATAATAATACTTGAGTCTGGTGGTTGCCAGTCCTGAATATTCTAAACCATTCTTAACATAACTCAGCTTCTGTAAGTTAACCAAGGCTGTCTGGGATCAGGAAACTGGAATTGACCAGGTGCGTTATCTTTATCTCTCTGCCATATCTTATAATTGTTTCAGTTTAATTGTACTATACCTGCACTTAATTCGGCCAACTTGTTTCCAGCTTCTTCCCTCCCTTATTTTTGTTATCATCTGTTAAAAAAAAAGACCTCTTTGTGTCTTTCTGTACTTTTAATGACGGCGGCTCAGCAGCAGTCCAATAAATATTTTAATTTGTTTTTAATTTGTTTCCCTGAAAGAGGACTCGTGCCACAACACTGCCACACGTCCCTCCATGTGTCCTCTCAAAATTTCCCAAAAGAATAAGCCAAATGTTGTTTATCGCGCTTCAGGAAGGCAGAAATTGCCGAGTATTACCATTTATTGGCAAACTTAACCATCGCCAGGACTAGCACACGAGATCTTTTTTCTAAACATTCAGAGGGAAACGGCTCGCTCTTTAGCACTGGCACCAGTCGCGCTTTCCTGTTAACTGCAGCTAAAATAACAACGTTAAATTCTGAATGGGATGTTTAATCAAGTTCTGTGTCTTTTTGCTCGGTGGGTAATTATTTAACGATGCGGGCTAATGACTTAGGCTGAATTAATGAAGAATGGTATCGGATAGGATGAAGCGTAAGCCTGTAATGGACTCGTTAAACAGTAGAGATTACCAGTAAAAATTTAAGGACATTCACAGATGCCGTCATTCACACACACACACACACAGCCGTGTTTCCATCACTTCAGAGGACGTTTCATTGACTTCCATTCATTTCATGGAGACTTACCCTAACCCTCACCCTGACCTTAACCCAAGTCTTCACCCTAAAATATATTGATATTATGATTTACGTTATGATTTACGACTTGCGTTTTGTCCCCATAAGGAAGGCGAGTCCCCACAATGTGACTGTGTAAACAGATTTATATCCCACACACACGTAGAAGTCATTTTAAACCAGCATTTCGTTGCTCATATGCTGTCGTCTCTCAACAAAGTGTTTTTTTACTTCATGCACACACACATTACTTTAAAATGTCACCTTTGATATTCATCCTTCATCTTAGGAAATATGCCGTCTGACCTGCTCTATCGCTCGCTCTGCCTCTCTCTCCCTCTCTCTCTGAGTGATAACCATATGCACAGATTATGTTTCAAGGGTCCATAAATCCCTTATGTTAGAGTGAGGAAGCTGACTCAAACGAACAAGCCAGAATCATCTAAATATTCCGTGATGCAACACAGAAGGATGCGAGAATGCCTGAGGACACATTGCACCCAGAAGAGGAAGGAAAAAAAAAAAAAGTTAGCGGGCTATTTTCTGCATAAGGAATCCTGGCCTCACTGTGTTAGTCAATAACTAGCACAGAAGGAAAGGCGTGTTGCAGAAAGGCACAATATTTCATGCTTCATTACAGAACCACTAGACTAACAAGCGCGTGTGCACAGACTGTGAGCATATACACATGCACGGATACAGACACAAGCTCACATTCTTGTTTTTTTTTGCATGTACACAAAAACACACACAGCAACGTTCATCTCCAGTCTATGAGGCAGCTGTGCAGTGGCAGTGTGTCCAGACAGACACAGGCTATTAAACAGTGCATAGCAGGCAGCCAGTGTAGTTACGACCATGACATAGTACAACAGCAGAATACATTTTATCTCTAGGTATTTAAAAGATTGCACAGGAATTTGCATGGCGTGTCAGTAAATCGCAGCGTGAGACTAACAAGCTGTAGTTCAATCAGGAGAGACAAGTGAATGAAGTAAAGATAATTGTTTATTATAACAGATGATATGCGATAATGAAGTCTTGACAGAAAGACTTTGGCACTTAGGCTCTGCAGGGAGATTGTGTAATCGCGGGGCATCTGCCCTGAGCAGCAGCAGGACGGATCCCCCGCCGAGTCCAGACACTGGTGGTGGTGACTGATGACTGCTGAGGCTGATGAAATGATGAAGCCGGGGAATCTGTGAAGACCGGGCAGAGATGGAGGGGAGGAGCCGTGAACGCCAGCGTGAATGTGCTAAAGTCAGAGAAAGGAACATATTTTAAGAGCAAGCACCCATATGACCTAACAATGTAGGTGTGTCATTGCGCTGTTTGATCGATGAAACCAGGGGGAGAACAGCTCTTGACAAAGAATTATGAGTGAGCGTGCGTGTGAGGAGTGAATGGCAGGGTGGTATGAGAACTCAAACGCCCGACTGTGCATGCAGATGAATAGTCGTACCCTGACTGCACTTTGACTAGAGCTTCATAAAAACAGGGACCTTGAATGTATTAAGAGTACAAAGACACCTCCTATACGCTATATAACATGTTGGAGCATTGAAGCGTGCTGGCACTGTGCTTTACAAACATCAGTGGATTCCTTTGTGATCCGGCCTCGCTCGTTGTTTGGAAAGACCATTGTAGAAATCAATCGACAAAATGAAGCCTTCCTACTTCTGATTGGATTGATGCATTGCTTGTGCTTCTAAGTTTCAGTGAAAGAAGATGGTGGCTGTTGAAAATGTTGCAAATCAAACTATGCATATCTTTTATTTTTTAGCAAGTTTTGGATGCAGTTTGGGCAAAAAATGGGGCATGCAGTTGCAGAATGGTGCTTCACACACCTGGTCTGAAAGGATTAAAAGCAATTCTGCAGCAGTTGTGTCCAGACTTAGTATTTCCAAAAACATTACAGGAACATATGTAGCTATACATATGTTCCTGCATATGCACGCTTTAGTTAAGGCTCTGCCTGCGTGATACTTGTCAGGTGAGATTTCCCACAGAGAAACAGGAGTTTTCTAAATGTCAGTGAGAGGCAGCCTTTAGGTAAAGAGCTTTAAATTCTTGTCCACACAGAAGGAATGTTATTTCCACTCATTCAGACTTGACAGTTTCCATCTATGCAGCAAACATCCCCATCTTTATGAAAGTTCTCTTAGTTAAACATTTATGTTGCACAGCCAGGTGCCTTCGCTTCCATGATAAGGTGTCAGATCAAAAAAAAAAAAAAAAAAAAAAACTTGATGGAAATCTCAGTAAAAGTCAGCATATTCAAGGCTGAACGTTAAAGCAATAAATAATCCACCCTCACTCACCCGCCCACTCTCCTGTCTTTGGTGCTTAAACATTAGTCAAGGTGAAGTGTTTTCACTGTGCTGTTGTTTTATATCGACTCGACGCAGAATTGTGTCTCTGCTAAGCGGGTTTTCCATCGTGTGCTTGTTTTGCCCATTAGCATTCAAAGCGGGTGAAAATGACTTGACCTTCTCTTGGAGGCGGGGAGCCGTGAACGTGAAGTTTTAATTGAGTTCTCGTGTCTTCCTCTCTCTCTTCTTTTCTCTCTTTCTCATCAGTACAATAAATGATTGACCTCATCTCATAGACCGGCGAAACAGCTGTGATCTCTTTATTATGCCGGCGTGATGGATGAACTCATTCATTCATACCATCGCGTTTGCCCCTCGCTCACACCTCCATTACCACTTCTTCAACGTTTAAAGTCAGATGTTCGAACTCGCGTTACCGAACTTCAGTAATTGCTTTGTTAATTCTTTTGATTTCTTGCTCTCTGCTTTGTCTCTTTGCACCCATATCCCTTTTATCAGAAAGGATAATGGAGATTCATTTCGGTATTGTTCTCGAATAATGTTCAGCGTTTGACAACCTGACAATAAATATAGAGATATAAAAACCATAAAAGCCGTGGCTGTATAGTCACACAGTTGTATTGTCGCTTAAGGCCATAATGGAATGTTGTGATGACATTGACGTATTTGCAAACTTCGCTTAGTCTGCTATTGTCCTTTTTTCACGATTCCACCCTTAAGAAACAGCTTCGTGGTTTGATCATGTGAAAATACAGCTACTGCATAACAATATCATAGTATCATCCTGAGTGCAAATCATGTCAAACTACAGAGTAAAGTGTTTAGTAAACCAACAACCATGTAAGCACAAAGTCCTTCGGTGATGACTAGATTCATTCTCAGTTAGAAGCAGGACGGAGCAGACGCAGTCATGTGGTTATAGAATCACAATCACGCTCTTCATGAACTTCACGGTCATGCAACAACTCTTCCACCGTGGCCACCAGAGGTTGTGCCGTAGTAAATAACCTCAACACATACACACAATCATCCACTTAAGTGTACCGGCCTCCCCTGAGCAATGTAGTCCCACTCCACCACTATCACTGCGCTAATGGTGACAATACTGTGCAATATAGCATTTTTAGAGGGCGTCGCCGTCTCCGTCCTTTGTCACTTTGAACTGAATGGGCGAGAATTGATTTTGCAGATGTTCAGGAAACGTGTTGTCAAAGTGTGATTTTTGTCAAATGTCATTTGTCTGGAGGTTATTTACATATAGACAGACACACACATACTTACATGTACCTTTTATGGCTCTCACATGAATTTACCCCAAAGCTGCAGACAACATGATACAGACTGTACTTCAGTGCTATTTTTGAGCAGGAGATTGAAGCATTTTATGAAAGTATCTTTGGAAAATAAACTGTGTTATTTTTGTCTTCATAGCACCTTGTAAAATATATACTGTATGTCAAAATTATCTCTTCTCTTTCTACCATTCGTTTGTTTTATGGTCGTATTTTATTTTCAGTAACACAGTGATAACACACTGATAGTTGTAAACTGTATCCAATGTAAAGTGAGCATGACCTTAAATCATGTCATATTTGAAGGTATCTAAACATTAAGCTGTTCACTCTTGTGTTGAGTGTTATAAAACTGCATTTTGTTTTCTCATTGGTAAAGTTGTAAAGTAATTTTTATGCATTACATAAGTTATCATGTGCTCATTTTATCTAAATATACATATGAGTGAAGGTGTTAGTGGGTTTGTAAGGGAAATACAATATTGAGTCTAGCTCATGCTCCACACCTCAGTTTCATATTTATTTTATTGACACAGGCAAATGAGTCAGAGTCTGGTACTGAGTGTCTCCGTATCACACACTGCTCCACGTTGAAACCCAAACAAATCCAACCCAACACCACCCACCTGTACCTCCGGTTCAATTAAAATTGTATTCATTATTTCCGTGCATCTCGTTGGCAAAGCTGCTAATAATAAATGGAACAATATTGTCAAATTATCAAAGCGGCGTTGGTGTGAGTGTTGGCTGTGAAGTTCAGGCACAGACTATCTGACTAAAGCAGCTTTTTTTCCCCCCTCCTCTCTCTCTCTCGTTTTTTTTTTTTTTTTTTGGACTCAAGTCAAGTGCTTTAGATTGAAGCGAGCCTTCGGGGCATAGATTGAGATGTATCCAGAATTTTAATGTTCCCTTTTCAATTGTTTAGTTTAGGGAGAGCTGCCAGGTTTCCCCCGTATCTGTCTCTCACTCGCTCGCTCTCTCTCTCTCTCTCTCTCTCTCTCTCTCTCTCTCTCTCTCTGCCTCTGTCTTTTCCTCTCGTTACCAGCTTTCTTTTTTCTTCCATCCGTCTTCCTGTCTTATCTTCCCTACTCACCAACCCTCTTTCTTCTTCCATTTGTTTTCCTCTTTCTATTTGGCAAACACAGACGCATACACACATGCCCTGACCAGTATTCTTTATGTGTGTGTGTGTGTGTTGCAGGAACGTAAGCTCTGCAGGTGAAGAGGCGAGACGAAGGATGAGGGAGTGTGACGGCCTGACAGATGCTCTGCTCTACGTCATCCAGACCTCTCTGGGCAGCAGTGAGATCGACAGCAAGGTGAGTGTGTGTGTCTCACTGAAGATCTTAGCTTGTGTTTGTATTTTGTTCACGGCTGTGTCTGCATATATTCATTCATTCGTTTGTGTTTCCATCTCCATCCTCTGTGCTTCATATTAAAAACACAGTAGGCAAGATTCTCATTCAGCGTTTTTAAACTAAATCGACAAGAGAGAAAAATGTGTCATTGAGTTTCTGGTTGACATTGGATGAACTGGTGACATGAGCGAACCCTCTTTCACAAACACAATGAAGAATAATTTTACTTTTCAAGGAGAGTCCAGTTCATCAGCATGTTTTATGTAAGACAAATTAAATCAAATCCAAAGCAGCACATCTCTCCTAGTAGTTAAAGTTGACCGGGGGTTTTCGTTCACTTTGTGTTTTTCCGCATCAGGACATGTTCACGCCATGTGTTCATGACACAGTATGTGAGGGCCAATCAATAGTACATAAACAGTGTTGTGGATGGCTGACTTCTCAAGGTCTCCCTGTCTCCCGGCTTCTCTAAATGGCCATCCTTAATCACTGTTTAACCACCCGCCCCTCTTCGCAGTCTGACTGCAGTCACCGGAGGACGACTGTCACCGCAGCAACAGAGACTGATTGGCAGGTGAACCAGCAAGTGCTCACTGTAGAAACAGTGATGCACATTAGCCACATGCTCATTTTGTTCTCTCTCTGCCTTTTCTTTTTTTTTTTAGCACAGACTACCTCTTCCTCATACTGTCTTGACTGAACCACTTGGTCTATCATCAAAAAATAGATCTTGAGGAGTCAACAACACACATTATTTAGTAGCTCCACTTTATCAATACTTTGTGCTGCTTATTTTTAAAAAAGATTTTTTCAAAGCAGGAAAAGGAAATTATTAAGACACACAAGCTGAGATCGTTCACATTATAACTGATTATCTGCCAGTTCACAAGCCCTAATACTTGTAAAATCAGCTCTGTCTCCATTAGAGCGCTCACAAAAATATCCACTCAGGACTCTTCAGGACTTGATCATCGAGACAGTCCGCGCTCTCTCCTCTTCGCCTTTCATGTTACAATTCCTGACAGAAATGCAAAAGATCGGTGGAACGTTCAATATATGTAACGCAACAATTATGCTTTATCGTCGACTGTCTCATTAAACACATTCTACAGATCGCTGCTATTACGCTGCGATGGAGTTTTAGAGACATTTAAATAGGTTTCACAGTATGTATTGGCACACAGAGCCAATTAACTTAACTGATACAGTAATTTAAAATGATGGTGCAAGGCCTAATAGACTAAGCACATCATTCTGCATACACAAGCAATATAGCGCTGGCATTTCATAGATTATATGATGTTGATATTTAGCAGCTTGCATTAAGTGCGGTTGCCACTGCAAAGAGGATTTTTTACTGCAAGCCCATTAATGTATGTAGTGTCCCAGAAGAGATGCTGGGGACAAGCAGGTTCCAAAAGCACAGCGTGGAAGGAAACACAAGGTCAAACGGAGGAAACCTTTCAACAACACAACTGGCTCTTTTATTAGTTGTGGAAACTTATACAGATTTACGAGCAGGATTTCTGTTGTAGAGCTGGTGTTCGATGACCTCTGACCTCTGACCGCCCTGTTGGCTCCATGTTATCAGTTAAAAGCCAAAGAGTGTTTTCTAGTCCCTAAACCACGCAGCTGGAAAGAACAGGGTGCGGGCTAAATGTGAAATAACAGATCGAAATATGAAATGTCAGCGCAAATTGTAAATAAAATGTAACTTCTCCTGCTTGGTTCTATAATAGCATGTGAATAGAATTTCAGACATGGCTGCAGCTCGCTGGAGTGAGACATTGTTTTGTTTTGCCGCGTCTCTTGAGGCTGTTCAATTACACTCCTTAGTTGTTTTTTTCTTGCGTAAACCAACGGTCAGACAGAGGGAAGATTGATGATTTGTCTTTGTTAATTTCCACTCTGTTGGCTCGATGACTCCCCTTTCTCTGTGACACGAAAACACACACACACACACAGAGTCGGCGGGAAAGCATTATACACTGTAAGGATTGGTTTGCTCTCCTTCAGACACATGCTCACACGGTCGTTGGCTGGCGGGTTTGCCTCTAAACTTGGTGTTTAATGGGGTGTGATACAACACATCGGGCTTGTCATTTTTCCTCATTTACCTGAGTTTCTTCTAATCTCATCTCAAAGTCAGAGCTAACAAAATACAGGCGCATATTACCTATCAGATTATCTCTCTTCTTCCCTTGCTCTCTCTCTCTCTCTGTCTCTCACTCTCTCTCTCTGTCTGGCTCGTGGGTGGGGGTGGAAGGGCGATAGAGTAAAAGTGTGAGAGTGGGCGGTTTTTATTAGCATGCTTTGACTTTGAGTTTGTGCTGTGTTTTCAAGCGGGTATGTTTCATTAAATGGCATCAAACACAAATCTCCCACCTCAACTCTTCTCGCTTATACGTCTCTCTTTTTTTTTCCCATCTCCTCTTCCTTCTCCCCACCCTCACTACCTCGCTTCACCTCTCGTCTCTCTCCCAACCCTCTTTATCTCCAGACGGTGGAGAACTGCGTGTGCATCCTGAGGAACCTGTCGTACCGCTTGGCTGCCGAGACGTCCCACGGCCAGCAGGGGGGGCTGGAGGAGCTGGACGGCCTGCTGTGTGATGCCAACGGTCGCGACGGGGAGAGCTCCGGCTGCTGGGGCAAGAAGAAGAAGAAAAAGAAGGGAGCTGATCAGGTAAGGATAGAAATAGTAGGAGATGATGAAGAGAAGGAAATAATGGAGGTCTAGATGGATATGATGGACACAGTGGATGAAAAGCATGGCGGTGATGATGGTGGTGGAGAACGCCATCTAACACACACCACCACAATCTCCCTTAGGCGTTCATTTGAGGTGAGATCAGGTGACTGCAAAGGCCATAGCATATGATTCACATCAGTTTATATTCCAAATACTCAACAGCCCCTTGTCACATTGACAATTCATTTTGTTTCTCTATTTATTTATTCAGGTTTTCACTTTCATTCATCCAACAACTGTATATACACGGGATCATTTGCAATCCTTTCTGACATATACTCCATTGAAAACAGTACAGAGACAATATATTTAATGTTCTGCCTCATCAACTTCATTGATTTTTGTAAATATCTTGTTATTCTGAATTTGATGGCAGAAACACGTTTCAAACAAGTCAGGACAGGTGCAACAAAAGACTGTGAAAGTTGTGGACTGATCCAAAAACACCTGTTTGGATCATTCCACAGGTAAACAGGTTCATTGGTAGCAGGTGATAGGATCATGATTGGGTATGAAAGGTTCATCCTGGAAAGACTCGTTCACAAGCAAGGATGGAGAGAGGTTCAACACTTTGTGAACACATGATTGTATAAATGAGATTAATACATGGGCTCGCTGTTGTATACACATAGGTACTTTCATGATGAAGCAGGAACACAGTGTGAGTGGCTGAGGCAGCTGTGCCTTCCAAAGGAACATGTGTGGTAAATAATGGAAAACAGGAATGAAAGTTACAGATCACAGAGTATTCTGAAAGCTCAGTTGAAAAGCATTGGTTATTTCATAATGTACTGACTCATAAGCCACTCTTTTGCTGTTTTTTTTTTTATCACATTTTCTTTATATGAAACTTTCTAACCTTTTTAACTTTTCAAAAAGCTTCACCTTCCACCGCATCTACTCTTTTATGATTTTTTTAGGCTGCTAGAGGTGGAGGTGGACGTCTCTCCCTGGACTAGACCCCGTGTTTTCATGAAGTCAAAAGCACACCTGACCACCCTCCAGAACTCTTAGACGAGGTTGTGAGTGTGTGTGCTAGAATTGTCCACTGGCCCAAAACCAAGACATGAACACAGTATCTTGTACTTGTGTCCTTAAAGGTTCATACATTTATTTTGTGTGTCTGCTAGAAAATGTTTACAGGCTTTAATGTTAACAAAACACATTATTTTGCTCATACCTATTGCTGCTGCACCTCTATTCACCCTCTGTCTGAATGCTCCATTTTAGTGCTACAAAGTGACCTTTATGCCTCAACCCAACTTAACCAGACTGATATTTGAGATCCAGAGCTATATTTTTGCTTTATTTCTTCCATTATTGGCCATTGGCAATGCAACACATAGGCTACATTTTGTCAGTCCTCATTATGGGTGGTCATGTGGTTGACACACATGACATGGGCGATTTGCACAGATAGAGCACGACAAGAGAAGAAAGGAAGATAGAAATTCTCAATGAATTACATATAGAAATAATCATACCTAAACTTCACCTGAACTGAAGCTTTACACAACATAAGAGCCAAAACTTTATCAAAAGCTGTCTGATTCAGGTCAGGTAGCACAACTCCACAGTGTAAGTTTGAATTTGCTAACATGTTCATTTTTTGGTACACATTGAGGGACAGACTGTAAGAGCTGGATGCAGACAGGATCAAGTAGGAGGAGGAGGTATAAACTTTACCCCCGGTATGAGAGTGAGGAGCAGTAGTTGGCGAGATGCAGACAGGCACGGGGAGACTGAAAGGGTAGGAGCCAAGAGGCTGGATCAGAGATTGAGAGGCAGGGAAATGAGGTAGGGAAGAAAACCAAGCGAGAGGTAGACGGGTGGAGAGACTGAGTGAGGGAGAGAGACACAGGCAGTTAGACTGTAATGTAGTCTCCTTAATCATTTATTAGAGGTTCAGACAGCAAGGCCAAGGAGCAGCACGGGAGCCTGAACTGGACCTAAACACTCCTAATGGAGTACTGGAACACACACACACACACACACACACACACACAGGTTTTTTTGTTATCAGAAATATTCTATAGATTTCTGCTTTGTTTCAATATGTTCAGCTGTTTGTCAGAAATTCTTCCAACAGTAGAACTTAAGAAAGAACACAAGTGAAGTTTAAATGAAATTACAGCGTTTTTAATGTGTTTCTAAAGCTAAAACGTTTCATGTCACTGACATTAAACTTTTACAAAGATGATGACATCTGCCACATGATAATCGCACAACATTGGCATCCAGATGTCTGACCAGATAACTTCAATGTGAATCTATTATTGACTTTGCTGGCATTGCCAAGCAGGACAGCTGCAACCTCGTCCAGATCACAGAGCATGTGCTGCTGTAAATGTGGCAGCTTTATTATTTTAAAGTTATAACCATGCAGGATTTGAAAAATTATATATTAGTTAAAAAAGGCAGTATAGAATTCACCTTTTAAAAAAATAACATTTAAAAGCTGCAAACTGAAGCAAATACATTTGAAAATGTTTGATATACTTAATCTTTGGAGAATTTAAGATGCACAAATTAACATCATCCATTAATATTTAGCGTGCAGGATGTCTCTGGGCTACAGAAAGTTCTCGACTGCTGAAGAGTTGACGCCTCTTATTGAGGCGCCTCTACACACTTCAAAATATAAGAAGCCTTTGATTTTATGATCAGAGCGTCTATGTATAGATAAAAACATGCGCACACACACACGCACACTCCACAGCACCTCTCTCAAGACACGCACTAGCCTAGTTTACCTTGAGACAAAGGGAGGAGGGGAAGCAGCCGAGCGAAACCGAGAAGGTCGACAGGGAGAGGGAAAAACTGAGAACTGGAGAGAGAAGGATGGAAATAGAATAAGAAAATAGGGAGAGGTGGAGGCAAGCAAGAAAGAAAGAGAGAGAGGTAGAGAGAGAGAATCAACAGGAGATTAAAGGGGGGCAGGCTATTAGTGACAAGCAGGAGAGGAAAGAGGAAAAAATAGAAGTAAAGGAGGAGAGAGAGAAAGAGAGATGGCTGCGGGTTCATGCCTACGTCAAAGAGGTGTGGGCATGTCACTCAACAAAGAGGTTCAAACATCAAGGGACTCCATTGTAGCGGAGGAGAGGGTGGAGGAAAATGGGAAAGAGGTTTCAAGCTTTAGGTTTATTTGTCAAAGCAAATGTAGATGTGAAACATTCCCGCGTCTCTTTTCTCTCCGTCTTGTGCCCTCTCCCACCTCCCCCCCTCCGTCAGCACTCTCTCCTTCATAGCAAGATGATGGAGAGCGATTTAGGCAACGTCTCTCTGACTTTTTAATATGTTGTGGTGTAGTGGGGGGGGAGATGTAGTTTGCTTTCAGTCATGCATGCATCCATTCTTACATGCACATGAGGATATGCGGCACACTCATCCACAGATATCATGAATATTGCAGCTGTGGAATCAGATTAATTCCCAACAGCGAATGGGAAAAGTAGGGAAGCAGAATGAACGATGTTCTCTGCTACTTTAAATATTCACTGCTTAGGTGCACTCACTGTAACTTAACACTCTGAAAGTCTTGCCTCCCCTCCAGCGGTTTAACTTCTCACCTTGATGTAGTGATGTACAGGTGTACTCCAGGACCTTTGGACCAGAAAAGCCCATAAAACGCTGTTTCTCAGTTTGGTGTTAAGCAAAAGAACAAAGCTGCTTGAATGCAAGAAATCTCACAGCTGGAAAAGACTTTACAGAGCTCGCTCGACCATCTCTCCATTAATACAAGTTAACATTTTAAAAAAGAAATGTCTCTTCTTTCAGTGGGATGGCGTGGGCCCTTTTCCAGACACAGCGGAGCCACCCAAAGGGGTCCAGATGCTGTGGCACCCCACTATCGTCAAGCCCTACCTCACCCTGCTGTCTGAGTGCTCCAACCCGGACACCCTGGAGGGAGCAGCCGGGGCTCTGCAGAACCTGGCCGCAGGCAGCTGGAAGGTAACAGCTAACCTTTCTTTTTCCTTCACTGGAAGCATCGTGTATAAATATGGCAGGAGCTCAGAAGTATAATCACGTCAATATACTGTAAACCACATTCAGACACTGTACTCAGATTGCAAGTAGGACGAATTGCTGTGTGTGTTTGTGTGTACATAAAAGTGTGTAAAGCTTGCGTGCACACTTCCTGTCTGATGACTGAGATCTTTTTTGAACCTCACAGCATGTAGCCAAGAACCTCTCTGCACCCAGGCAGTTTCAGTAAATATAGCAATACTTGAGACGTCTTCTGCCTTCATATCATTTGCAGACAGTTCATTCACATGAAAGGATTTCATCTAGAACAACGCGCTGGTTTGGCTTAATGTGTTTTTGATAGATTTGTTGTGTAGGATGTTAATTTTACAGGATAGCTTTGATGAGTTGTGAATGTATTTTCGTGACAGACAAATATGGATTGAAACATTATCGAGGGGTTAATATCAACAAGCGTGCTCAGGTCGGGTGTGTGCAAACATTTTTTTTAACCCAGATCATGTGGTTGTAGTTCAGCCGCGCCTTTATTAAAATTCAACATCTGATTTGGTTGCAGTAAATGCCACCGCACAGAAAATAAACAACTCAAACACACAATCAGTTGGAATAATGTTCCATTTGCTCGCTACACCATCCCGCTGACTTTGAAATATTCCGAGCGCAATCCTATTTTACAACCATTTTATGTGTTGTGTAGTATATGATATTGTTCAGTAGCAATGCAATAACTGTAATAATGTAAAGGCTCCAAGCCCGAACACCACAGGGAGTAGAGGCAGGGTTCAACAGCAGCTGACTGATGGAAGCAGCTAGATGGTAATAATGTATGAGTCATGCAGTCATATTGGAGAGTATTGGCGAGGGCAGCTGTAGCCTTGAGGGAGGTGTGTATAAGGGTAAGAGGCAGAAAGTCTGTGGATGTAACCTTGGGATGACCTTGGGATCATGAAAACGCATCAAGACGTCGTTGCTTGTGAATGTGGGGATATTGATGGAATGTTCACGTGGTCAGAAAAATGTTCATTCAAAAGGTTACTTTTGCCGTACGTGAAAACTTGAACCCAAGAGAGACGCCGTGGTTGAGATCTCTGTGGTCCTGTAAATGTGAGTGGGAGGTGTGTGTGTGTGTCTTTGGTTTTGTGAGTTTTTCTGCTGGTAGTGGAACGGACGGAGAAGCAGGACAAGATGGAGATGGAAGAGGAGGTGAAAGGAAGACAAGGGAGAAGGAGGAAATGATGGGGGCAGGTGGTCTTCGGGAAATCACATTGTGGATCCCTAGTGTGTGTGTGTGTGCGTGTGTGTCCAGACTTTGAGAACAACAGTCTCTGAAGACGGTGTGTTGGCCCATGATCATTTCTCTCCAAGGCTGAATTATTTACGAGATATTACGAGATGATGATTATATGAAAAGCTAAGAAAAAAACAAGCTCCTACCCTGGAAAGGTAAATGATTCTTTCCTCATAAACTTTTTTCACACTTCACTTCCTGATATCTAGTCTTGGGTGCTGTTTAGCGCAGCCCCCGGTCTTCTCGCGTTGACCCACAAGGCGGCACCACTTGAGCCGTTTAGGGGTCGAGTGGTCCATTTAAGCGTACCTTGATAGTTATTGAGGGAGGATAGAGTGGTCTCCGAGCTCCAAACTCTTCTCTCCGCTTCATATAATTCTCCCTCTCACACTATATCACTTGTGAGTCAGTATATTGTCTCGGCCGCTCTCATATTGGCCCTGAATGTAACACCTCCCACTCAACCTCGCCCATTGTGCTTTGTCTGTCTCTTTTGCCTTTTTTTTTTCTTCTTCTTTCCCTCGCGCAACCACTTCATTTACACTCTGGTTAAAAAAAAGAAAGCAAGAAAACAGAGCAGGAACAGAATAAGAATGCAGCAATTAAAAATAACCAAACACAAATTACGCAGGTATGACCACGGTGTGTTCACGGTGAGGCGGACCGAACTTGTCTAGCATCGCTGGTGGTGTCTCGTTTGCGCATGCTGTGTGGACACAATTGTAATTACTGCCTCAAGCGGATGCCTCACATCGCCATTATCTCAGTAAAGAAGTAGATTGTTATCACAGCCATAAGGAAGGTAAAAATAAAGCTAGGTTGGAAAAACTTTTAAAGCTTTCTAAATTTGCAGCAATTTGTTGTAAATCTTCTTCTATCTATTATCTTGTGCATTATTTCTTTGTATTTTTGCATTATATTATAGTTATAGTATCCCAATATCGGCCCAATATTGCCAGACTTTAACTGTCTCCCCCCTCCTCTCTGCCTGCCAGTGGTCGGTGTACATCCGGGCCGCTGTTCGTAAGGAGAAAGGCCTTCCCATCCTGGTGGAGTTACTGAGGATAGACAACGACAAGGTGGTGTGTGCCGTGGCCACCGCTCTCAGAAACATGGCCCTGGACATCAGGAACAAGGAGCTCATCGGTGAGTACTGACGATATTACATGGCGAAATCCCACCTGTTAGACAAGACTGCTGAATGCATCGCTGGCATTTTTTAATCTGTATCACATGAGTTTGGGCAGCTGCGCCGTTCTGCTCAGTTGCAGTCTCTGTCGTTTGTTTGTGAAGAGCTACCTGAAGCCCATTTCCATCTCTGATTGCATCCTCTCGTAGCCGTTTTGCTGTCGTCTGCTCCTGTCACGTTGCTTTCATTTAGAGAATGAACGTCAAGAGGCTTGTGTTCAAGTGATGTAGCAAGAGGCTAAACAGCCTGTAGCCTGTTGCACCAATTGGAAGTAGAGCTGCAGGGATTAGTCAACGAATTGATTAGTAGAGGAAAATTAATTGTGAACTATTTTAATAATGGATTAATAATTTTTAGTCATTTTCTTAATTTGCTGGTTCCAGCTTCATTAATGCAAGGATTTCCTGCTTATCTTTGCCATTTATGATGTAAATGAAGGATTGATGTTGGACAAGAGAAGCAATTTGACGCATCACTTTGGAGTCTGAAAAGTTGTGAGTACTTTTGAAATTTTTGGATATTTTATAGAAAGGTGATCAGGCAAGATTATGGCCGACCCCTCTCATCCCAGACACAGACTTTTTGAGTCATTCACCTTGTACAAATTATCACCAAATTTCTATTTATGCTCCTGATTACTTTAATCTTTATCTTTCTTTATATTTCTCCACTGAGGTGTTTAATGTTAAGTCTGATTTCTTGTATGTGAAAATCTACTTGGCAACAAATCTCACTCGCCTTTTGGCATTAAATGACCTTTTGATCTATTAACTCATGTTGTTGACTGACACCGTTAATTGGTAATTACAAACAAGGATCAAGTCAGAATAACGAGTTGGAATTGCAATTTAGTTTTCTTTTCCTATTCTAAGGATTGGATAACATCATTTTCCATAATAATGTAATTAACTATGGCCAAGGTGGGGGGGTGAGTGAGGGGAATAAACTGGCAGTTAATATGTGTTTAAGAGAGACCGGCTGCAGAAGGAGTGAGAGTGGGAGCGAGACACTGCAGCAGAGGAGGTGATCGAATCAAAGGCTTGCATTGCTTTGATCAGCACGCTGCGGTAATGAGTGAACACATCACCACATCCAGGGAGTGCAGATCACTAGTTAACCTGACACGTTAAGACTTTCATATTGTGTGTGTTTGATGCGTCCTCTTTCCATAAACACACATGCACTGATATAATTGTGCGTGCACGGGTGACATCACCCCCCTGGTATCTCTGATTATCTCGGCTTCCTGGTGGGCTCGGCGGTTTCTATAGAAACCCTGCTGCCCTCAGTCTGAGGCGAGGGGCTTCTGGAGCCTCTCTGAGTTTTACCGGAGTGTTGCGAGAGCTCAACACACCCACACTGTGACGGTGTAGCTGTTGCACGGCAGCAGATGACAGGACAACTGAAACCTTTGCACAAAGATATTTATCAGTCTGTTTGAATGTTTTGTGTGTGTTTGCTTGTTTTCTGTCTTCAATGCACCTCTCCAGCTAACAGGCTCTTTGTGTTTCTCTGCTCATTGATTGTCGAACCCTCTTGGCGACTGTTCTTGGTTTCCTCTGCTGGACATTTTGTTGCAGTAGCACTTGGTACTTCCTACAAAGATTTATTATCTATATATATTATTTTAATATGAATGTACAGTATACAAACACTATTGTAATATATGCATATTCTGGTCTTTTTTGGGGTGGAGGAGGCTTAGGGTCTTTGTTTTTGCTGTTTTTTTTTTACTCTTCCTCTTCTTTCTTGTATTTGTATTTTGCAGGAAAAAAATTACAATACGATACAATTAGAAAAAGATTGGCAAAGACCTTTGCATGCCCCCTTTCAGCTTTTCAATGGTTCTCAATCAGCTGCCCAACAATAGCAGCGATACCACACAGAGACATTGTAAAAACATCGAAACCCTTGGAAGGATTTGTGCTTTTGATAAAGTAGATTTATGTGGACATAAAAATCTATCATAATAGTAATAAAAGTCTATACTTAAAAAAAACTGGCCAATAAGTACAAATGGGGTTCGCCTTCCAAATCTACTGTGATAACATGTAGCATGCTAAAACATTAGATGAAGAAATATGGACGCATAAATCATTTAAATGCAGAAAAAGAATTAGCATCTCCCCTGCCACCAAGTTTAGAGTTTAATAATGTGTAATGTGTAATATTATTGGTTTTAATTGAATATTGTAATGTCCCAAGGTCAAAACGAAGTCTGCCTGAGCCATTTGCTCTCACATTGTCAAAATAAAGGTTTCATTTGAATAAGATTAAAGTTAAAACATTCCACATTTAATCAATGCCTCCATTTGACCTTTTACAATGAGAACCGTATGTTTTTGCGTGGAAATCGCTCAAATGTTCTCTAATTGATTAAAATATTAGAGGTAATTGGTCTTTTTTTTCTACTTTTAGTCTTTTATAGCCATTAGCTTCCGAAGCACAAAGATAAAGAGGAGAGTTATGGAAAGAGAGGTACACTGTAATGAAAGTGCACTTCGTAAGAGAGAGAGAGAGAGAGAGAGAGAGAGAGGCGAAAACACACAGGCTTATTAAATAATGTAATTACTTGCAAATTCGCAGAGAAAATCAATTCAAATTTGTTTGACATTTTCATTTGAATATACGCTTGACTTATTCAGTCGCGGGGGTAACACGGTTTTAAGTCCTGCGTGCGATTAGCTCTCCCAGCGTTACTGCAGAGACTTGAGAGACAGACAATAAGACAGAGACAGGAGACAAGATGGAGGCAAATGAAGATAGGGAATATATAGAGAGAGAAATCAGGGGCATCGCACATCATCGCTCTCCTGCAGCAGCTGCGACTGCTGCCGTCAGGGAGGTGTTGGCAGATTGGCTTAAAAATAGATACACCTGGGCAAGAGGAACAGACATCACAGATTGCTGCCATGTTAAAGGTCATGCAAGTTGATATATTACTTACAGGTTCTTCTTGGTTCAATTTGGATCATTTGTCCAAAATCAGATGTATTAAAGTTCACTTAAGGAGAAAAGCTGGCCAGTACTTTATTACATTCATATCAGCAGCATGTTAGCAAACAGGTGTCAATAGACTTTACATTGTGCAATTGGCATCCCATCCCTTTTTATTTTGCTTCGGAATGTAAATGTTAAATAGCATTTTTAGCCTTGGTTTGGTCCTCCAATTAATGAATATGCTTGTTAAATGCAACTAGAGCTTCTTCGCCATCCACTCAGTTTCTTTATCTAAAACCCATTAAAGTCTTTCTACGAGTCGACATTGTTGTGGTTTTACAGACCGGCAAACAGAAATAATGAGCTAAAAGTGGTTGGAAGCTGCACGGATGCTGCAGAGTGGGCTGTCGAATCTCAGTGGGACCGTCTTTACAGAAACCATCTCAGGGATTCATTTGTTCGATATTACACTTGCTTATTGCAGCTAATAAGACGATGATGGTCGGCTGGATGTGTTGAGCTAGCTAACAGGCATTATTTAAATAAAATTCATTAGCATCGGCGGAATAAACGAGTTCAGAATCGGCTCGCAAATCAACGTCCGCTCCAAACTGTCGAGACGGACAAATGGCGAATGAGACAGAAAGAGACAGTGGGAGTTAATGGCCCACGCGGGAAGACAGAAAGTCTCAGAGAAAATGGAGAAAAGTGAGAGGGATCACTCAGGGTTGAGTCTTTGCTCTTGGCGAGGTGTTAGCTGATGCTTGTCGACAGAACAGAGGTAGAGGCCCGGCGCTCCTCCTGAGAGACGACCTCCATTTGGCCCATGTTCACTGGCTTTATTCACCACGGTGGCTCTAACCTCTGAGACAAACACCTTTTTCTCTTTGCGCTTCTGCCACAACAACAGTTTAACCCGGAGCGACAAAAGCGATTTCAAAGAACAGCTCGTGGAACTTTGTCAGATCAAAGTTCCGGCTAATTGTAACGTCACTTTGCACGGCCGATCCAGAGCAAGCCGCCTCTTTCGAAAAAACCCAGATCTCCATCTCTCGAAACTCGTGCGATAGCGTGTCACAAGCTGTTAGTGCCGGTGAGTTTGGCAGCGTCGCCGTGGGGGAATGGTAGTTTGCATGAGAGCTCAGCAGAGTGAGCGGAGATGAGAATCAACTTTCGCACACAATAATCCGCGAGTGTCAAACCCTCTGGAAAACGCTCCGCGATTGGTCGGCGGAGCGAGAGAGAGGCACGAGGCTGGAGAAGGATGGACTAGAAGAAGAGGTTCAGGAGACTGAATAGAAGAAGAAGAAGAGCAGAGAGCAGTTAAAGAGCTAACCCGCGTATATGTGCGCTTATATCCCAATCCTTCTGTAATGTGATTTAGTGGCATATTGATGTCGCCGAGATTCACTATTCTCATCTGTCAATGTTTTTTTGTCTCTCTCCTGATTTCACCTCCTTCATAGTTTTTTTTTTTTCATTTGCATAATGCACTGTATGCTTGTGTAGCAATAAATGAGTCCCATTCACTGCTACACCGTCTGTCAGCGCAATTCTTCCCCATTTACTTACAGATGGTAATTTGACACACATGAATTGGGAACAGCACCAGAATGCCAAAAAGACGCTTTTTTTTTTTTTCTTAAAATACAGCAGCCATTTACTAAAAGGTTCCCAAAAACAAATGCAACTAAATCCTAACCAATGTTAGTGCTTAATAAAGTGATTAATGCAAACATCTGAATGTTTAATGAATTCATTTAACAGGGTTTTTTGTATCCGACAAAATCAATTCTGCAATAAGGGTTTATATTAAACTCGTGTTTTCCTAATATGAAGTCCGGGGATTGCATTAAATTTATGATAAAAAGTAATACAAATTCATATGTAGAACTTTTTGAGTCACACTTTATAGAAGTATTTTGATGCAGGTTATTTAAGAAGTTCAAGGTCTACAAATACATGAGCAGGGCATCAAAGCGTCGAGAGTTTTCAGCATTATTCAAGAGTCGTATTCGTGATGTGCGCATACATTCAGGAATCACAGAAAATATTTTATCTTGGCGCAGAGACGGTATAAAAAGACATCAAGAAAATCCAAGCAGTCAACCTCTAAATACCTGATTTGCTGGCTACCTCCCCACATTTGGACGCCAGTAATTGACCTTCAACATCAAACAAAGCTCTAGGTGGTTTTACTTGAAAGTGGCTCAAGACCACCTCTTTCATGTGGAATCAGGGGGGGGGGGCGCTTGTTTTTGGTGCACACCCGAGATTTGATCAAGATGTTCTGGTGTGTGGTCGGTGCAGGAGCTCCTCAGTTCTGTTTGAATCACATCAAATGAAAACACATTTGGAATACTGATGACACTTTTTTTTTTTTTCTGATTGCATGCTGGTTGCAGAAGACACCATGCTTAAATCTTTTTTTTTCTTATTTTGAAGTTGCAACAAAATCAAATAAAATCGCTTTTTTTTCTTCAAATAATGATTTTTTTGTGAAAGTCAAAGCAAAATGTTAAAACCTCAAAGGAAATTTGTATCAGCAAAGGCAACACTGTATCATTGCGTGAAATATGTGACAATGATGTAACGTCACAGTCAAAGAAAATGACTTCTCCACTTCCACCTTCTCTACATTTTATCCTTTCTTCTTTCTCCCTCCTCTTCCTTTGTCTTCTTCTCTTATGGGCTCAAGCCTCCCCTCCCACTCTCCACCCCTCATTTTCACTTTACCCACCTCCTTGTATACAACATGAACATTACACCTCCTTTTTTTTTTCCCTCCACCTCGTTCTCTTCCTTCTCTGTTCATCCCACACCGACGCCTCCCTCTCCTCCTTTCAGACATGAGCTCACAACGCCTCACCTTCCCTCCACTCTCTCGCAGTCTCTCGCTCTTTTGTGTCTCGCGTTGATGACATCAGCGCCGGGGGAGTGTTACTGTGGAAACCGAGGCAGCGCTCCGCGGGGATGTCGCTAATTGCATGATTGCAAACGCGTGTGTCCAGGCGCGATTGTGTGTGCGAGAGGTCAGGCAGCGTTAGACGCAGATGCAAATAAGGTGTGGGGGGAAAAAATCACTGGTTTTGATCCAAATTTTATTCTCACACTATCATTATAGTGCAATGAAAGATTGCACTCAGCAGGGGGCAAACATTACATTACATGTTCATCCTGCTTTGTGCATTCCTGGCTATACCACATATCTTCAAACCTCCTCACCTGTGCCAACTTCTCCATATATTTTGTCCTCCCTGCTGTCAACAGATTGCACTGTGGTAAGCATAAACAACTTTGGAGAGCTAATGGGCCGAGAGACAGAGTGACCGTGTCCACCGACGCACACTTCGCCGTCTCTGCTGCAAGCCGCACTTTATGAAATTTTCGGTGTCGCCTTCCGGATGAATCTCTCGTGTGCGAGGGTCTGGCGTGTCTTTTATCAGAGCACTTTGTTCTCTCTGGCATCCTCCGTCCTGTGCTTCTCTGCGCCAGAGCGGGAGCACGACACACACAGAAGCAGAGAACAATAAAGAGATATAGAGCGAGGCAAAGAAAGGGCTGTCATGCCATGATGAGATTTTTGTCTCGCAGCTGTCCCCTCCGGGATCCGACTCGTGTTCAGGTGATCTTGGGAGGTGCACAGGTTTATTTAATTTTCACCTTTTTTTGTCTAGGTGCTAACTGATGTAGCTGTTCAAAATTGCGCCCTTGTGATTTTAATCAAGAAAATGTCGCCACTTGTAAGAACCCAGCTGATGATCACTGAGAAGCAGAACTTTATTTAAACATCAAACTGGGAGTTCTCTATTCTCCGTCACTGTGTGTGCATGAATCCAGTATGGTTGTATGTGTGTGTGTGTGTGTGCGTGNAAGTGAAACCCTGTTGCTTTGAATCTGGCGCCCCCTGTCAACGATGACTTGTACTGCTCATTAAATCACCCCCTGGGAAACTCTCTAATCACACCAAAGCACTGACGCTAGTTTTTTCACTGAATTATTTAATAGCAGCTATAGCGCCGCACAAACATAGCACATTTCAAATTTAGCTGATGTCAAGCGAACACACTGGGGTGACAAGGTTTTAAAGTGATATGACAGGATAGAAAACACACATACAGTATTTTTTTCAAATAATCACTTGAGATCATTTTTCCATCTTTACTCAAACTGCTTAATTTTACACATAAATATGCCTACAATGTGAATCTAAAGGTGTGCACATTGCATCTTTAAAACAGCACTTATCACATTCCCAGTTTCTTTTCTCACTGCTCGCAGGATAAACTGCATAATGGTTGTCTATTACCGTGGTGGTAAACTTCCATTTTACCACTTGCTTTTATTCAGCGTTGAACATATTCATAGACGCCAGAAAGACATAACAGCTTCAGAAGCTTTTGATACCAGTAAGCGTGCAGCAGCCCACCTCAGGGACCCCAACCCCAGTCGCTGATAACTGTGTATTAGCCGTCCTTTATTCTCAGACAGTCGGACGCCACAACCAATCAAGCCATTTCATCTTTCCCCACATCTCCCTGAGACAATTACCTCCAATTTTAGTTCAATAACACTCTCCCTTCTCCGTCAGTAAACAATCAAATCACTCCATTGTTGAGGGTAATTGGATCTCTTTAAATCAAATCAGCCATTATGGCCCTGATGAAGCACGCCCTGCTCAGCGGGAGTTAGCGACACATGAGGGAACGCAGCGCTGGAATATATTAGCAGCTCTGCCTCCCAGGTGAAGATGGCTATATTGGAGGAGTTGTGTAATACAGGTTTATTAGAGTGTGCAGTGATCAGCACAGGGCTTGTTTCCCTCCTGGAGGACATGTTCCAGGTGTAGCTCACATTTCAGGGATGGGGGAGGGGTGGAGACGGGAGATTGTGCTCCAGCATGTAGAGGTGATGTCTGTGTCACAGTAGGACTTAAAGTGGAAGTAGTCGCCACCCATTCGTTAAAAAAAAAAAAAATCCATTCGCCCCTCAGCTGTTCCTGTACGACTACAGCATGACCACTGTGAGGTTACATGAAGTTTCTGGCTTTGACACTTCTGGTTACTACGTCCTGATCGATTGTACTTTTCATGCAGCTCTAACAGATCAGTCGTTTGTCAATTTAATGGCTAAAAACTTTAAGGCGGCCTCCAGAGATCAATTGTATACTTAGCGGGAATTACAGCGCAGTATTTTAACAAAATAGTGTCTTCATCAGGGTAACGAGCACATCAAAAGATTTAGCTTTTTAAAATGTGTTGAATTTTGCATTGACGTTCGGAAAGTGCAGCTACTCCCTCTCATTTATATTAATCTATAATTCATCAATACGCTTCTTGCAGGCTCAGGGTATCATGGTGTCTGGATTTAGGAAAGAGGCCAGATTTTATTTGACTAAAGTGGTGTCTGAGCACAGCTTTGCTTTAGTTTAGTTTAGTCTTTGCTATTTATTTCTGTGTATAGCTTTCATATTTGTTCTATGATGAAACACGACAATAAACCCCCCCTCCCTGAAGAGACAAAAATGACATCAGTCTAGACAAAAAAAAAACAAACTTAGAAGAAATATCCCAAAACAAAACAAACCAAAAAGTGAAGCAAACAACCAGAAATCCAGATAATGAGGAATGTGTGTGTTCAGGTGAGATGTGCGTTTGAGCGCTACTGTATGTGTGTGTCAAGGTGTGTGTGATGCTTTCAGTCATGTTCCTTAGCTGATTATTAGGAGGCAGCGTCTTCCTCTAACAAGGTGCCAGATTAAAAGGGTCTCAATAACGAGGGCCTCTCCGTTTGATTCTTCAGCTTCGCGCTGCATCCTTGTTGGCGTACACTCGTGTGTATGTAGGATAAACTTCCTCTTTCCTCTCCCAGCTCCTCTGTCCTTCAGTCATTCTCTCTGCTTCTCTTCTTCCTCTTTCTTCTCTCTCAAACATGGCTGACTGCTATGCTATGCCCCCCCCCCTCCTCCTCTTTCAACCTCTCTCCCTTCCCTTCCGTATCATCTCCTCCGTTCCACACTGGCCCCCTGTGGGATGAATGTGATGACGTTGCAGAGGTTGATAGGGATGTGCATGCACACACCTGTGTACACACACACACACGTGCAAGCATATTTTTAAGGATATGCTGACGGCGGTTTATCAGAGCATCTGTCTGTAAGCAGAAAATACTTACGTGCCTCTAATAGTTTTGATGTTATTGTGTGTTTGCTCTTCACTGGCTTTTTGTTATTGCTGGATTCCCTTCAGTCATTCAGTTGATAAATTAGTCACTCAATCAGTCAGTCAGTCAGTCAATCAATAAATTGTCAGTCATTCAGGCAATAAATTATCTGGCAGTCAGTCAGTAAATTAGCCAGTCAGTAAATTAGTCATGCAGCCAGTCTGTAAATAATTCACTTGCTCACTCCGAAATTAGTCACGTCATTAAACCGAGAAAGAAAGTGAATTAACCAGTCGGTCACCAGCCAGCAAATCAGTCGGGAAATTAGTCAGCCTGATTCAAGTCGGTCAAATAATGAGTCTTCCTCTTAGGATGCGGCTTAACTTTGTCCTCACAGCCAAAAGACAATGACCGCTTAACCTCTGTTCAGCCTGCCAGCTTGAGATAACACTTGGCCAATTAACTCACAACTCCATCCATACAGATAGAGTTTGCATGTGTGTGTGTGTGTGTGTGTGTGTGGAAGCCTTCACGAGCCTAAATTCAAGTGTATAACAACAATGGGGGCACGCGTATAATCATGCGTTATTCTTTCGGGCGTGTGTTCCCTCACTGTATGAAGGTTGATGGTGTCATCTGATTTTTCCCACTCTGCTCTCAACCATTCCCAGATCACTTAGACTTATTAGAGGTAATACAAGCGAGGGATCCACCACCAGCCTGTAAGGTCTCTGTGGGTATCACAGTGATGGATTGGTGCTGGAGAAACAGTCAGCGTGATGAAGAAGTGGGGGGAATTTTTGAAAAAGAGGGAATGATGAAAAGAAGTGAAATAGGAAGGGGAGATTTTAGACTGCGTTCTGACTCTGTTCTACAAGTGAAGGAAATCTGTACCCCACTGTTCTCTTTCACTGAGAATTCAGAGTAGCAGCATGGGCTGTAGAAGATTAGGCCTGCATCAGTTGGATAGGTATTTGGTAGTTGTGGTGAAAATGAGTTGTTTAGAAACTGTCAGCGAATTCCAGTATTTGCATTTATCACAAATGGAGCGTTTTGGCCTCAGCTTCCTTGTAATGTTCCACTTGAAGATGATTCCATAGTGCATTTAGCACTTCCATTAGCACTTTCTGTTTTTATCTACTTTATCTGATGCTGCTGTGGAGGACTTGCATTTGTAAAAAAAAATTCAGAAGTGCGGCTCTTCTGTTGTTGTGTACACACACACACACAAAACTGGCATGCACTCACACCGTTTTAAATGGCATGCTTTGTCACACCCAGCTACATGTCACCGAGAGGGGAGAGTGATTCATTCTTGTGGCGATGCTCAGTTGATTGAAGTGGACTTTTTAGCATGCATCAGGGTAAGACAGCTCATCCCACTGTTCTATCAAGTGCATTTTGTTCAAAAATTAACCACATTTCAGCCACGGTTCATCGTACAACAATCACCTCTGCATCCAAATTGATTCTTTACCTTGAGCGTGACCCCCCGGGTTTCGTCCCAGGAGGTTGAGATGAGTCGAGCGTCGGCATAATTGACAGGCTTTATGATGGTCAAGGCGTGGCATTTTTTACCCCTTGACTGCCGCTCATGTTTGATGAATCTCCACGCACCACCTCAGTCAGCACATTCGCCTCTTTCCTCTCATCTCTTCCATTCATCTCCCGTCTCCCACTCACCACCTATGTACATGCTCTCATCTCTCCTTTATTGGCCCCTGTCCTCAGTCATCTTCATATCTCGCTCTCAAAGGGGATTTTAGATTTAGCAGTAGTT
Organism: Centropyge bicolor; assembly: GCA_037975185.1. Taxonomy (NCBI): domain Eukaryota; kingdom Metazoa; phylum Chordata; class Actinopteri; family Pomacanthidae; genus Centropyge; species Centropyge bicolor. The sequence continues at coordinate 2,397,185 of JBBMOC010000014.1, forward strand.
GACTCAGAAACACAATGGTGCATATAGCCGAGCAAATGTGAGAGTAAGTATAAAATAAGAAAGTAAGATTAAGTGTAAATGTTGACATCTAAATATACAACAAACTACTCTCATCCAAACTAAACAAATGCACATTTTAGAGGTATTTATGTGTCTTGTCTAACTAAGACCAACATGATGGAGCCTACCTGACTGTGTGGGTGAGCTCTGATTGCATCCAGGTGGTTTTTGTCCATGTTGAATATCCACACTCGCACCACTATTGCCTTAAACTCCCCTTCACTGCGAATGTTATTGCCTCCATCTGCTCCACCCTCTCACAAGCCGAGGCTCCCATCCGACAGCATCCTCTGCACTTCTTAATTACTCCCTCACTCCGTTTCTTCGATCCCTCCAACAACCCATTCTTTGAATGTCAGTTGTTTTTTTTTCTCATTTTCTTCATATGCCAGCCTTTTCACCGAAATACCACAAGTCGCCCCTTTTATTGGATTCTCAGCATGTCTGCATTAGTGTGTGTGCGTCAGAGGATTTGCAGGGTGCCCTCTCAAACTAGGTTTATGGAGTTATCCAAACCGCTCACTAGCCGCACAAGACGTTCGTTTTAAAAGACAGTAAAAGGGCAATATTAGTTTTATGTCATAGAGAAGTATATTATTGAGGTGGTTTTATGGATTTTTATAGCGTACCAGTCATCCATGAGCACACTCATATGCTTGTCTAAAATCATCTCTTCGAATGGATAGGAACTATCATAGAGAGTAAAAACCCTCATCCGCACACATTCAGACTGAATCAGAAATAATATGTTCATGTTCTCACAGCTCAGTCCAGCAGCCTCTATACGTGTCCCCTCCACTGTCGACAACAATCCATCCAAAAGCAATTTTTAGAACAAGCTTTCAAGATGTTTCCGACAAAATTGGGTATAAACGCTAGGATCCACTGAGAATCAAACTTGACCGATATTTTGTTCCTCCTTCATTTTCACCCCACCAGGTAAATACGCCATGAGAGATTTGATCCACCGGTTACCAGGCAGCAGCAGCAGCAGCAACAACAACGCCACCAGCAGCGGGACCACCGGGACCACGGGGCCTCCCAGCAAGGCCATGTCAGACGACACGGTAACTGCCATTTGCTGCGCGCTGCACGAAGTCATCACCAAGAACATGGAGAACGCCAAAGCCCTGCGCGACGCCGGCGGCATAGAGAAGCTCATCGGCATCGCCCGCAGCAAAGGAGACAAGTGAGTAGGCCGACAGTTTGAGACCGCTGTCACAATGGCTGTGTTGGTGTCATCACTCGAAACACATTTGCAGGATTCCCAGATTGGGCTCAAAGGGCGCAATAAGAATCTGAGGATAATGATATGTTTTAACAGTTGTGAAAAGTATGTCACACGTATTTATAAGCACAGAACAAATTTACCTGCGCTATTGTTGAAGTGGTTATTAGATCATTAAGATAATAGGTGCTTAACATTGTTCCAGATTTAAGCAGCGATAATTATCTGCTCAGGAAAGTAACTCTCACAACATAAGCATCGGTTTCTGACACAGAGGAGAAAAATGCACTCGCTGCTACATTGTGCTTCCACATTTGTTTGTCTGAGTCATTCGCATACGGCTCAGAGAGAGAGAGGGATGTTCCGTTGCCAAAATAATCTGGGAGTAAGCGAGAGGACAAAATGAGAAAGCTCCCTAATGACTTGCAGTGGCTTTTCTCATGCTTCCAGACAACCAGCCCTAAATAATCTGCTTATATCCTAAAATGTAAAGTAAAGGCCAGGAATGAGAAAATAAAACATATTCTCACTTTTGTATTATGCTACATCTGCCAAGCATCATTCAGCACACCATGCACTGTCAGTAAGATAAGCTAAGATAAGATAAGCCTTTATTCGTCCCATGTCACAGCAGTACAGGGGATAGCAGCAGTTAAATGTTAAGAACAGTCTAAAAAAAGGAAGTATACACAAGTTCACATTACTTACTTACACTTTTGAGTATGGATATGAAATATAAAAATATTATGACCAGTATAAGATATATGACCAGTAAATATACACAATGGACCTAAACTGAGGTAAGAAATGACAGCTTAGATATGGAATATTAAATATTAAGTACTAAATACAGAATATTACACATTGACTTGGTCAAGTATTGCACAAGTGTACTGAGTGTACTGAAAAGCAGTATATGGTCAGTAGTACCTCAGCTTGACCACACATCCATCATTCATAACTGTGCCTGCCTTCCCTGTGGCCATTCACCCAATAACGACAGTGGGAAGATGCAGCAGGATTGTAACCCCTCGCCGCAGGGGGACGAGCCGGGTGCCCGACCTAGCCGCCACAGCAGCCGGCAGGTCAGGGGTTAACGGAGGTCAAACATTCATTTATTGTTCTGGAGAGAGAGTCTATTTAGGGAACTGCGCTCAAGGGCACCATTAGAGAGAGAGATGAGGTGCTGGAAGAAACCTTCATAAGTGCAAATTTCACAGTGAGTGTAGTTAGCTGCTAATAGACTACACATCTTCATTCTCTCAGGATAGGTACACTGAGGATAAACGCTCCTTATCAGCAGTGCCATGCTACATTCACACAATTACACACTCTCAGATTGGCAAAATGCAGCTTTACAGTGCTAACATAGATAGCCAGTGTTTACCAACTTCTTTGAAACAGTGGGAGCTGAAAAATGCAGCAAAATGAAAAATAAAGAATAATAGAAATGTGCTTTTGAAATGCAAAAAAAATCTCCATCATACAAACAGAAACATGGTGTGGAAATCCCCCAAAAATGTTTCACCTTTGTGGTTAGAATTTATTGCTTCAGCCAAATGCAATAAGTCATCATAATCTCTCAATCAAAATCCAAAATCCTGCAATGACAAATTGACTCGTCTCAGTGTTCTTTTTTTTTAATGAAACAATGGAGATTAAAATGTTATTTCCTTCACTTTATTCATGTATAACTATGAAACATTCCAGTGCATGTCAATCTTCAAAACACATTCTGTTCTTTTAACTGAGGGAAAGAATGTGTTGTCAGGAGGATGTGTGTTAATTCTGGTGGACAAATGGAAAAGGAGCTCGCCTCCTGCTTCCCCTCTGTATCTGTTGGAAGGGCAGGGCTTAGGAACTGACTCCTACTGGAGTCATTTCTCAGCTCAAGTGGCAGGGATGGGACCATTAGCATGGCAGAGAGGGTCATTTTAAACTCATCTAAACTCTCAGTTTTTGCGCAGGGAAGATCATTCTCGACTCAGAAGAGCAATGGCCCTCTTACTCTTAAAGCCATCGCGAGCGCCGCTGGCTGGCCTGCGCACGTCTCGCGCAGCTGGTAAAGACAGGCGACAGAATAACATAGTGAGATTATCCAGAGGAATGGGGTCCGGGGAGAAATAACCCTCTCTCTTTCTCTGTCTCCCTCCAGGCACTCGGCAAAGGTGGTAAAGGCAGCCTCTCAGGTCCTCAGCAGTATGTGGCAGTACAGAGACCTGCGCTCCCTCTACAAGAAGGTAGGATGTAGTACAACCTAATACCTGTCATACACACACGGCAACTCTAAGGTACACATTCATTTTCTACTTACCGATGTCACGTATGGTCAAGTGGCGGCTGAAGATGTGCAGCAGATGAAGAATTAACGTCCATCTCTGTGAGAGCGCACTCATTAAGTGATAGGTCTGCTGTGTGCACATTACATAATGAACTAATCACGCTTTAGCTTTTTGTGGAATTAAATTACTTTCCACTGTTATGCCATCCTGTGAATGTTTAATTAAAAGTGTGATGGTAATTCTAACGTAAACTTAAAACAGTACTGTAACAATTAACCCCATCTTTACATCAGATATCTCACCAGAAGCATAATGCTGTCCTAAAATTGTAATTGCAAATCTCCTCTGATAAGGGAGCTTATATAGAGCAAATGATGTGAATAAATTCTCAAGAAGTTAAGGAATAATATTATGTCCGGATACATCTGTGTCACGAAGGAGCAAGAAAAATAACGAGCTTTGGCTTTAAAAAAAGAGCTGGATATCAAACTGGCTGACAGAAGCACTTGTGTTAATTATATAAGTTTTTTTTTAAGAGCATTTTTATAATTAAAAAAGCAATTACTGTATATCGCAAATTGGCCTTGAACTACCTGAGGATGAACCGTTTTAGGATGAGGGCTTTCACCGAGGCAGGTGTTGAGGCCGATTCTCTGCTGAATATGTTTAATGAAGCAATTAAAATCCACGCTTGATACACATTTTAAGTTATCGTTCATCCTGAGTGCTAAGCTGCCGTCTTTGCACTTGGACGGCTGAAGATTCCGGTGTGACCTCTACGTTCTCTGATACCCAGCCGAAGCCTCTCTGCGGCTGAATTATGCCTTGTTTTCCAGTCAGGACTAATCTTTGTCAGGATTTGCTGTTGTCTCCCAGACTCAGAGAGAATCTCCGCCGGCGTAAGCGGCTGCTAAGCTTAACTAATTCCATCCTGCAATCGACAGCTTAGCCAGACAGTGCCGATGCTTGCCACTGGCTGCCACTATCAGTCAGCACTTTTTGTAGTTTGCTGTATTGATTTGATGTTCGCAGAGCATAAAACGAGGAGACAAATGAAACTATCATATTTGTAGCAGGAACTATGCTTGAGTTTTGTGAGATACATTTATTATTACTTTGAAACCCTGCTTTGGGAATAGGACACAAAACTGTCCAGTCGGTGCCAGCAGAGTGATATAAATGTAATTCATGCATTCAAACATTTGAAGCTATGAGATATATGAAGCAAAGAGTAGCTACATTAATAGGGGGCTGTTTCAGTTTCATGAGCCTTGAGGAAGGTGAAACTGTAAGTAGCCTACAAATAAGAAGGGAAGAGGCGAGACGATCTCCTTCTAAACAACCTCGGTGTTATCGTATTTATACAGCAGATATTGGTTTGGAGACTGGCCCCGTAGCCTGTGTGCTTTATGGCACTACGTGTAAATGCTTACAGTTTATGTTTGTAACCAAGTGCTTGTGTGTGTGTGTGTGTGTGTGTATGTGTGTGTGTGTTGGGGGGGGGGCTCCATTATTTCTGTTTGGCTTTAGGTTGTGTCTTGCGCAGAATGTATGCACTTTTGTTGTGTGTGTTGTGTGTGTTGCGTGTGTGTGTGTGTGTTTGCTTTTGCCTTGTGGTCAGTCATAACTAGCTCCTAAGAAAAGAATAATGGAGTTCTGCTGGGCGCCATCGCAACTGAGCAACAGTGTTTACGGAGGCAGGAGAATCAATAAGTTTGTGTTCATCACTTTTTTCTCAATATACCTACATATACACACACAAGCTTGCATCGATGCTAGTGGTTGTTTAGTCCATCGTGAATACTGAATGGTGCTAATGCTGCCGGCTACCAGGAAACTGTGGCTCATTAATACAGTAACTAACTTGTAGCTCAGAAACACAAACAAGAAAAAAGGGAGAAAACCATATTAGGTTTAGAGAAATGATTGGTGTGTGTGTGCTGCTCTCACTCTCACTTTTTTTTATCTCTCTCTCTCTCTCTCTCTCTCTCTCTCTCTCTCTCTCTCTGACACACACAAACACTGTTTAAATCCACTCTCTCCTCCGGCTCTTTTGTTTCTTTTCAAACTACACACACATACACACACACACACACACACACACACACACACACACACACACACACACACAATTGCAACTTGATTAAAAGTAATGACAGATGTTCTGCTCCTTTCACTTGTCAGTAATGAGTGTTGTTGAGCGAATATCTGCCACCAAGGTTATCTGCCATTCAGCACGCTAAAACTTTAGAAGCGTAATCAACAAGTTTCAGAGAGAGATATTTGGAAATATTAAGTAACACATTCCCGGAAGGTGTCCTTGGCTTTGAATGTGGCTTTTTTTTCATCTCTGCGTGGAGAGAAAAAAAAGAAGAATGAAACTGATGATGTATTTGAGCTACATGCTTGGGTGAACAATTGTATATACACATATATAATCTAGTGTTTAACAACGCAAGCCAATGCAAATGAAACCTTTGTCACGCTCATAATAATCAGTTTGAAAGTAGTTGACTACTTTCTAAAGCCTTGATTTGAACAAGTGTTGCATTTCATTGCATTATGCTTTAAAGTGTCATTCTAATTTATTCAGTTTTGGGAGCAAATTATTTTTATTCAAATATTCACTATTGTCCCATATTCTGCTTTAAAGTGAAATCTTTGTTGAAAGACATTCAGCAGAACATCAAGAGGGATTATTTGCACTCTGCAATATGATTCACTTCAATGACTCATTTCATCTCGTGTTATTTTCCCCTGATGATAAAGTGGAATTTCAAGCACCTGAACTTGAGTCCTCAACGATGTCGTCAAACCTCAAAAAGACCCGAAACAACAAGAGCGAGCTGTTGATCTTTAAAGTAATGAAACATATAGAAAGAAATATCTTTTAAGGTTAATGCAGGAGAAACTAGTGGAAAACAATCACTCACCCAAATGACATTTTTTCCACCTGTTTTTCGAGACAAAGAAAAACCTTCGTCTCAGACTCCCTCCCTCCTTGCATCATGATTTTGCAGCTCCCTCTCTCTCTCTCTGTGTGTCAGAGTCCAAGACTTCTGACTGTTCCTGCAGTCACTTCAGGACAGGCCGCCCCATGGCATCAGCGTGTCCTCGCCTCATCCTGACGACTGTGTCCCTCTCTTCATTCGTCATCCTCTCATCCCCAGTATTACACTGAACAGTATCCCCATGTGGCCCCTTGGAGCCTCATCTGCTTCACACTTCTCTAATCATTGCCACTGGATAGCATTACACTCGACTGGATGGCATAACACTCCAGTGATCAGACATGAAGGACGTTGGCTTTACACGGCAGCCGGGGCCCCGACAAAGGTTGCGTCATTATTTTTGGAGTATTCATTTAGTTGTTTATTCTTGACCCCACCCATCTTTGCCTCGAGGGCCATTTTTTTTCCAGACTGGGATTTAATAAAGACATATATTAAAGGAAGGAAACAACTTGCTTAAGATTGATGGCCGCACATTTTGAAAACAACAAAATGAGTTTTGCATCTGTCTCATTTGAGCCGATATGATGTAAAGAGTAATTCACAAAAAAAAATTCCAAAAATTGACTTTTTCACTCAACAGCAAACAAAAACTCATCCATCATCTTTAAACTGAAGCGAGATGTTATCTTCAGTCTGTCCTGTCACGACATCCCTTAGTTTCATCCCAACTCATCCACCTGCACTTCATCATAATATTTGAAAAATGGAGACTTTGTAATGCAGGTAGAATGTTGCCTTTGTCCAGGACACCTTTCAATAAAGGCAGCACAAACAAATTAAAAGATCAAACTCACACTTCAAGAGCAGTTCATTTAATTAAGCTGCTATATACTATACACAGTCAATCTGACAATGACTTTGAAAGGCTGATAGACACCATACCATACTATTTACTGCCTAAATTGCACGAACACATCCTGGTTAGTGACAAACCAGCCTAATTTTATAACTGTGGAAATTGTTGCGTTAGAGGATCCACACTTTGACTTTATCGCCCGAGTCCAGAGCTGGAGAATAAGTGACTTCACTGCGAGTATCCCTGCGTTACGTATTAGGTCATGGGTGTTAGGTGCAGCAAAAATCCTGTTAGCCTCCAATCCAAACATGGATTAGCATACAATTTAGACAGAAGTGGAGTCGGGTGTCTCTCTCTCCGCAAAAAATGTTTGTGAGCGGAAGCAAAGGGGAAGAAAGAGGGAGCGTCGAAAGAGGACGAGCGAGGAAAGAAAGCGAGGTGAATTTGGGAAAATTTTTGAAAATGAGAATGCTCGAGCTGTGTAGTTGCGGAGAGGGGAGAGAAGTGTTGGGTCAATAATGAGTCAGTTTGAGCTGTGTTGGCAAAGACTTGTTTGCTTTGAAGTCTTGAAGTAATGAGAGCGTTTTCGAGACGCACTTTTCCGACTGCGTAGAAGTTACGGGGCGTGGGCGCACGTGCGTGTTTGTGTGTGTCTTTGAAAAAGTGTGTTTTTGTCAAACTGCGGTAAGAAGAATTAATCACTTCCTACAGCAGTGCCATGGGAGCAGAGAGAGAGAGAGAGAGAGAGAGAGAGGGAGAAAGAAAGGAGAATCTCAACCGAATGGAGGGGGGAGGCTGGGCTGCCCCGGCAGTTTTTGAAGGCGCTAAAACGGAAAGTTGAGGGCCCATAAATAAACAGTAACTGTGTATGAAAATAGCATCTGAGATGACTTGAAAGATCAGTGGTGCAGCAGTCATTAATAAACCAAAGAGAAAAATCTGTTTGTAGCAACACTAGCACTGACTTTAGGATAAATCATGTATAATAGTCTCCAGAGTGCACTAAAACTCTACTTTTACCCGAGTTTATTGAGATTATTTGACAGGATGTGTCCTCATTCTGTGTGTGTGCGTGTGAGTGTGTGTGTGGCGTTTCATCTACAGTTCCTGGGAGGGAAGCCACAGGTCATCTTTTTAAGTAAACAACAAATGTACAGCACTATTCAACAGGGGATTTCTGTAGAAAGGAAGGACTTAAAACATGGTCACTTTATAAAAAAACCTATACTTAATAGGACCAGAAGGACTGAATTCTCTTTCACGCACACAAACATATGCTCTCTCTCTCTCTCTCTCTCTCTCTCTCTCTCTCTCTCTCTCACTCCCTCTCTCTCTCTCGCTCGCTCGCACACGCACGAGCTAAACACTGAATTTCAAAGTGTGTATTTACGCCGTTACACTTTGTCATATCCCTGTTCAGTGCGTAATTTCTGTTGGGCTGCCGTGCCTCATTTCTTGATAAATGATCTAGCTTGGGCACTTAATCAGACAATCTCTCTCTCACACACACACATGCACACACACACACACACACACAAGCAAACACAACATTCTCATCACACACACACATCACAAACACACACAAATCACAAAAACTGATACCCACACATATGACAGATGGGGCTTCGGGGTCAGAGAGATGCTGTGTTTGTCACACGTGTGACAGATTTACAATATGTTCCAGGGATGTGTAATTCAGTATGTGGGTGTGTTTGTGCGATATGAGTGAGTGAGAAATGTGTTTGTGATGTGTGAGGTCACTGATTGCACAACCCTAGTCCTTCGCAGTATCGTTGCACACGTAATGGTCAGGGTGTTCCTGTAAATAGAATGAATACATTTGAAAGGAAAGTGTCAAAAAGTTTATCTGGCAAATGTCGTAATATGTTCCTGACAAAGCTGGCGAGACTGTGACCATCTGATTGTAATGAAACAAGCATTACTCAGTAGGTGCTCCAAGTGAGTTATAACAAACACTAAATTATTTACTTGCTTTATTTTTGGTTTCTACAGTTTCAGACTAAAATGTTATTGCACAATTTGAGTCTTGAATTTTACCCTTTTTGACAATAGGTCAAAGATTTTTACTTAACAATACATTACAATACAATAGGTGTTTGATTTTGGCGCATGGCCATCCATTAAGTTACAGTCCCCCCACCCCCCAAGGAAAACAGTTTGGGAACCTCTGTTCTATAGGGAGCTAAAATTTAACCAATCATCTCCTGCCATACTGCATCGACGGGATAAGACAGGTAGAAAGAGATGAAAAACTTCAGCAGACATCGAACCGACCTCAGGCCTCAGACCCCGCCTCTGTGTTTCGCCTGGTTTCCCTCTGATGTTCACCTGTATTAGACAGAGACAGAAGAGATCGTGGTGTGCTGAGAGAGCCTGTCTCAGTGTAGAGGCTGACAGCCGAGGAAGAGCTGGAGCACGCTCCCGCAGCACTCCCAGCCTTTTACAATAAATGCAACAGTGGAACAAAGGTCAAGCCCTAAAGCTGCACAACCACAAGCAAGCAAAATAAAGAATGCAAAGGTCAGAGGCGGACGATTCCTGCGAGGGTAGATGGATCATGTGTGAGCGGAGCGCCCGCAAACTTTAAATCTGAGTGTGAAATGAGAGAGAGCGAGTGAGAGAAAAGGACTGAAGGAGTGAAGAAATGACAATGTTTAGTGGTCGCTGTGGCCCAGGGGGGACCCACCACTCATCATGTGTAACCTTCTACAATTTTTTCCATAATTGCTGTCTGGTGTGAGCGCCGCCAGACACACACACACACACACACACACAGACACACACATACACCTCATTTGTTGGGGCAGTAATCGCTTTTTACCTCACAGTCCCACGACCTTCAACTAAGCATCCAGTGATGCTGAGAGCAACAGGCAGAATGGTTGCCTGGCAACACTTTTTTTGTTCAACTCATTTTTACAGTGAGTGTGTGATAGAGAGAGAAAGAGGAAGAGAAGGTAAGACAAGGAGAACAGTTGTGGATCAGACAGACCAGGTGCTCTACATGGAGCTGATGTCTGTACAGTAGGGGTGTAATGTGTGTGTGTGTGTGAGGTGAGGCTTCACAGTGCACGCTGACACGATGTGGTGCAAAATGGTGCAAAAATCCAGCGGCTGTCTGATTCGGCCCCCACATGAAATTTTGATGCTGATTTAATATTTATTGAACCCGCTAAACCTCACTGACTGGCTGGTGGGCCAGACTAATGCTGTGCAGCCAGTCATTGTTCAAACCCGCAGAACCCTATTGTAAATTCCAGCAGATTCCCGAAGAGTTTGCAAAGACGCAGAGTTTGTCGGGGCTGAATTTTGGGGAATCTAAGGATTTACATTGCAAACATCATAAAATCAACGAAGAGCTGGAGCAAACTGTTACAGAATAAACAGCGTATAATACTGTCTGACAGTGTCGCATATAATGACTTTTCCAGCCTTGAAGCTACTTAAGAGTGAAACAAAGGGAAGAAACTGTACGTTAAGGCATAAAGTTCATTAATTTATGTGAAGAGATAATAACTGTGACATTTATGGCTATAACAGCCATTTTAATGCATTTTTATATATTCTGCTCAGATTATGCTAATTCTTGCGATTTCAATTATTGTAAAGTTTAACTATTGCTCATTTTGCTCGAGGGCCCCCCTTAAGGACCCCCGCGGATCATTCCTGAACCCCATTTGTGAGCCACATTTATGGACAGCAGCCCGCAACACGTCCCTCTGCAAAATGCACTCATCATTCAATATTCAGCCATGTTCATTTGAGCAGCAGTTTGACAGCGTCCAGTGTACCAGAAGGAGGTTATGTGGTTTATAATGTGAAACAAGGTGGAGACTGAAGGAGTGGTGGATGGATGGATGGAGTGGGAAGGAGGGAGGGATGGTGGAAGTGAGCTACCTTTGAACTACTGTGTGTCAGAAGATCCAGTTTTCTATTAGTCCTCAGCGCTGTGCCAGGAAATAGGAGTCAGGGGAGGACATGGGACTGTGCCTCCCTCTCCGCCTCTCCGTCGCCGCCCCTCCCTCTCGTTACCTCCTCTCGCTATCTTCACCCTCCTGTCATCGCTCTCCCTCTGTCTCCCTCCTCCTCCTCCTCGCTCTCATTACTTTCGGTCATCTTTTGTCTTTCTCAGCTTCTGCCCTGTCTGTCCCTCCTCTTTTCCTTTCTGCCTCATCTCCTTCATCTCTTTCCTTCTCCTCCCCACCATCTCCTCCTCTTCAGCCTAACTACTCTGGAGTGATTCACTCCTCACCGTGCACTTGACAGTTGCCGCAATTCGACCAGCTTTCCCCCTGCCGAGCCCAGACCCGCAGACACTAAAGCTGTGACGGAACATGCCTCCATTATCTTTTATCATCTGCTTGTGTTTTGCTTTCAGAGGTACCCAATTATCTTAATGCTAAATTGAATTTGGTTCCAGCACTGTGATTGTTGTTGACTCTCATAATCCATTTTTATGAAAAGGGCTTTGCTCCAATCACTGCTAAACTAATACAGATACAAAGTCATTGGCTTGGCAGTAATTATGCTTGTGCAGTTGTTAGTTGCATTAATTTTTTTTTTCCAAACAAGGACAGTGGGATGTTCACTGAGCTCAGGCTTGATGCAAGTGTGTTCATTTGCGGTGTGTGGACGGGTGTGTGTATGCACACGTGGGTGTTGCGTGTTTGTCAGTGTCCAGAATAAATTTTTGGACTCGCCTACCATGAGCAAACTCAAGAAATCCAATACTGAAAAGAAAATTCATAAAACAATATTTATTTTCAATAAAACATGTTGCAGAAGTTTTTGGACGGATGGCCGAGGAAAAACTTTCGCCCTTGAACGTCTCCCTGTCAATAAGATCCTTTGTGATTTGCTGGAAATAGGTGCCTTAAATTTCATTCATCATTGCCTTTGTAGAACATTGTGTGTGAGCAGGTCTTCAACTTGTGTGTCACAGTAAGACTCAACTGTCCATTGTGCCTGAAACTGTGGCATTCTCAAAAATGACATATGGAGGAGTGTTACTGCAAACCACTACACTACAAGTATAGTTCTTTGATTTGTCAACACTCACCATTGTTGCAGAGCCACTTCATACTGCACACTTACCAAACTCTCTTCTTCCTCGTTTAAAATATTTTGTTTTCTTTTCATGTATTGGATGTCAGAAATCTTCTCAGCTGAGTGTAGAAGATTTCAAGGTAGAAGATTGGTGAATCATTTTAGATATGTAGTTTAAAAAGTATAATGATAATAAATGTTTATTGAACATAATGCAGGGTTAAGATGATTGACTCAGAATAAGTAATCTGATTACACCTGTTTGCAAAAACTTCTAGGTAACATGTGACAGATACTTCGAGTGTTTGTGAGAAATATAAATTAAAAGGTAAAGGTAAATAATGACAATAAAAAACAAACCGTTCACCAACATAATACTGGATTTTGTTTTTGTGCTGTTGCTTCTCACAAATATTAACCGACCTCTTCCTTGTTTTTGTGTGTTTGTTTTGCAGGATGGTTACTCCCAGTATCACTTTGTCGGCTCTGCCTCGACGATAGAGAGAGACAGACAGAGGCCCTACTCCTCTTCACGAACCCCCTCCGTCTCCCCCGTCAGGACGTCCCCAAATAACCGCTCCGGTGAGGAACGCACAACACTTCCAGTACAGACATCATGTGTGTGTTAGAGTGCACATGTGTGTTTTCCTTCTTGTACCTCAAGATCTGCCAAAAAATTTTTTTGCCAGGTGAGAAGAAGAAGATTTTTTTTTTTTAATTTAAAGCCTGTATTTAATTTGGTCTGAATTTGAACCTGCGTAATCTCGCATGGCCAGACATCTGGCTCAGCACGCTCACGGGGGGTCTTCAGAAGTTCAGGTGCCAAAGTTAGTTAAAAGGGGGCAGAGGCACAGTGGACTGTCATCACCTGAGAAATTAGGAAGGAAATGAGACCAGAGCTGATGAGACAGAAGTAATCAAAGCTAGTTCCTGTGGCAGGTGTTTCCTCACAGCCAATCAGCTTCCTGCTTTAGGGTTTCAAGGTTAAGATTATGAGGAAGGCTTAACAATGTTAAGGTTAATGGGAACATAGGATTAGTTTAAGAGCAAGAGTAAGTTTCTATGGTGAGTTTTTTGTATTATTACTGTTATGATTTAGTTTCACTTCTCATTTCAGTATTTTGGGCAGATTTGGCACAGGAGATATTAAAGGAACAGAAAACTTTTTTTTTTTTGGAAATAATTTGTTTTGTTGTTGAGAGTAAATGTGACACAAAATGAAATGTTTAAGTGGGACTATTTGTTGGCCGGTGCAGTGACTTCCTGGAATCTTGTTTTCTGTAACCTTGGGCAGACCCAGGCTAGCTGTTTCCCCCTGCTTCCAGTCTTGATGCTAAGCTAAGCTAATTGCCTATTGACCCTACCTTCATATTTAACTTACAGTACCGAAATAAGAATAGTCTCATGCAGCCTTAACTGTAAGTCCAGTAATGTCATTCTACATTTGGTGCTCTCTTCTTACCTTTGTGACAAAAGGTCCCTTATGTCATTTTTATAGGGAATGAATTTAGTCAGGCAAAATGTGCAAGGAACTATATAACTTTAACTACTACAACAGTATGTGCACTTATACAGTATGTAAGGGAACACAGGGGACATACTATTCACTATTCTAATGAGCTATAAATTCAGTCACCAGCATCAACATTTCCCAGCTGATCAATCTTTACACTGGGATTAAATACCCACAGGCTTTCACGCTGTAAAGTATGATCATCGTTAGCCTTTAGCCGGAGCCCGTTGGCCTTCATGCTGAGCAAAGGGCGCATTAGCATTAGCTGTTAGCATCAGTAGTAGGAGAGAGCCTTTAGCTGTGCTTTCTCCACACCGGGCTTAGCAAGCTGATGAGGCAGAAAAGTACTTTTCCTTCCTCCCGGCTTAGAGAGGTCTTCAAGGACCCAGCTAAGAGAGAGAGAGAGAGAGACAGAGGGGGTGAGGAAAAAGTGTGTATTTGTGTGTTTGTGTGTGTGAGAGAGAGAGAGGAGACAGAGAGAGGAGAGGAGAGAAGAGGAGGGGTGAGATAAACAGAGAGGGAGATAAAGTGAAAAAGCATAGAGGCAAGAAGAATTAGGGATTGAGGGATGGTTAATGCAGTGAGGAGGAAGTGAAGGATGAGGATTTGACTTTGGCCAGCGACATTGAAAATAAGGAGTTTTGAGATGATTGCGCGGGGAGAAATTTGTGTATGTCTGTAGTACGGAGGAGGAGGTGGGGTAGATGGGAAACGGCTGGAAATGACTCTCGTCGTCTCTCCCGCCCCACCCCTCTCTACACCCATCGCCTTTGCGGTCATCCGCCCCCTTCTCGTTCACCCGATTCATTCTCCTCCTCCTCCTCCTCCTCCTCCTCTTTGCAGTAATCCTACTTTCTTCTCACCTCTCCCTCTGATCTCTCACTTTTTACAGGCTGCCTCAATGCTCTCTCTCTCTCTCTCTCTCACTCTCACACGCACACACACACACACATACACACACACACCCACATGCATCTGTATCTCCTCTCTGCATATGCTCCAGACTGCAATCCGGCCCCTTAGAGATGGATCAAAGCAGAAGGAGTAATGATGGCGTGCAGGCACACAGGGAGAGGAGGAGTGAAAGAGAGAGAGAGCGAGGAGAGAGCGGTGAAACTGTGAAAGAGATAGAGAGGAACAGGGGGAGGTTGCAGGCTGCGAGGATGGCAGAGAGACTGGAGGGAGATACAAAGGGAGAGAGAGAGAGAGAGAGAGAGACCTTTGCATCCATCATGGCCCCCACAGGGTCCCGCTGTGTTTTGCGCTGATAGGACGAGTCTCCCAGGCTCTCATACAGTAACCATGAGAAGCAGCGATGGCGCCGTCTCTGGGGGTGTGTGTTTGACAGGTTGGAGCATCCACCTTAATGGAATCCGCTGCAGAGGTGTCAAATGCTAAAAATTAAATATCCAAAATGTCAAAACATTATTAAAGCCTGTGGCTCCTGTCTCCCTCTGTTCCTTTTTACTTAATGTTTGTAATTTCATTCACCACAAACCAAATAGCTGCCTGATCGTGTGTTGCATGTCCTTGCTGTTAATGTCAAATGTTGAAGGGTTGGATCAAAAAAAGTAGTCCTTTAGTATTCAAATAGATAAACCTGACATTCCAAGGCACTGTGAAAATCACATGAAAAACCTTTATTTTATTTGGCCAGTCATATTTGCAAGTGTTGTATCCTGCTGCTATTATCATGATGTGCTTTAGGAGAACAGCTAAAGAGAACAAAGTGTGTGTGTGTGTGTGTGTGTGTGTGTGTGTTGGCTCTTCACACACATATTAAGTATTGGTGCACATATGTTTCTACCATCCTGCCATCATTTGCAGTTCTCAAAGTTGGGTTCAACAGGTCCAAAGAGCTTATTTTAGAACGTCCTTCACTTCTGAGGGTATATACAGTACATCCATGTATAGTGTATGTATAGTAGGCAGTTGAGGAATGTTGAGCTCAGCAGACTGAAGGTACTGATACACAGGTACAGTAGGCAGGATTCTGGCAATTCACTGTGTCAAGATAACAGGGAATAAGTAAGCACTTTAAGTATTCTATAAGGGGATTACATTGTGACATGTGTGTGTGTGTGTGTGTGTGTGTGTGTGTGTGTGTGTGTGTGAAAGAGAGAGAGAGAGGTGGGGGGACACTGCATGTACAGTGTGTGTGCTGCATGCGTCCTTGCCTGCGCATGTGTGTTTATGTACTGCATGTATGGCTGCACGCAGGCGCGTGTGTGGCGATGCGTTCACGCGTGAAAAATAAATCTGCTCTCGAAGCTTGAGAAAGTGACAGAAATAGAGAAATTGTGGAATAGATTTGAAATTCCAATAGGGTTGTGTTGGAGGAGGGAGTCAGCCATCAAGCTCAGCTGTACTGTAAAGTTAACAGTACAGTTGCTAAAACACACACACGCACACATTTTTTGACACAATAACCAAAAAAAAAAATCCGCAGGATGTGATAAACCCGCTATGTAGGACATTGTAACACCTTAACACTGCTTGCTGAGATTGATTGTCTGAACTGATAAAACCTGCACCAGATGTGAAATTTGATATTCAAATAATGCATCCAAAATGCTGTGTGTGTATGTATGTGTGTGTGTGTATGTGATTCCCAGAAGTCCTTTAACATGCTGGAGGTGACCCTTTATGCCGACAAGCTAAATGATGAATAATGACTGTGCACCTTGAAAGACCAACACACACACACACAAATATAAGCACGCAGAGTGTGAAGGCGCATGCTGTTCTGGGTTTATTGCTCATTATTTTGTGTGTGTGTGTGTGTGTGTGTGTGTGTGTGTGTGTGTGTGTGTGTGCGTGTGCAGCGAGCGCTCCAGCCTCCCCCAGAGAGATGATGAGTCTGAAGGAACGCAAGATGGACTACGATTCCACGGCAACCAACGCTGGTTTCCATAGCAACAAAGGAGAGCACACATCCCGGAAAGACGGCATGGCAGGTGTGTGTATGCGTGTGTGTGTGTGTGTGTGTGATGGAGAGACAGAGAATAATTAAATGATTCTATTTTATCCCCCTCTTTATCTTTCTTTCTCTTCTATTTTCATTCCCTATTTCTCCTCGTCTTTTTTTTTTGACCTCGTGCTATTTCTCTTCTCTTCCTCACACGCACTTTCATTTTCCTCTATCTTGCCATTCTTTCTGTCCAGTACAGTATCTCTCCTCTCTCTCTCTCTCTCTCTCTCTCTCTCTCTCTCTCTCTCGTCCATTGTCTGAGTTTCTCTTTATATCTCTTCGCCTCTTTTCTATTCTCTCATTCTCTCCATTCCTTTTTGTCTTCCTCTCACAATGTTCTCTTGAGGCCACGAGGGACAGACTAATTGCCAAACTTTTTAGACACACTACAGGAAGATTTGGACTCTAATGAGCTGATATTTGACTAAGCCTATTGTGGAGTTTCCCACGGTTTTGTTGGTCTTTGAATTATTATTATTAGCATGAGTGGGACTAGTTATCTTTCTCATTCATCCACATTAACGTGTCATCTTTCTCTCTTCTCTCTCCATCCCTCCGCCCATCAAGTTCAAGTATCCTGCGGAACGTCCACGTTGTTCCGAAACTCTTACTTGACCGCCAGCGATGATATCAAGCAAAACCAGGTGAGTTAATGGTACTATAAATGTACTCCGCACTTCTATATTTACACACAGTTGCACAGCAGGCCTTAGCGGTGTCGTCAGGGCTCTCGTAAATTGGCATGTGCTGTCATGACGAGGTGGTTATTAGTAGAGATAGCAGCCTGATGGAAGAGGCACACACTGACACACACATGCACACAGAAGGTGTCTCACTGTGATAAGAGATGCACCGGCAGCGTGTGCAGTAGAGACACACCCTCAGCTCTGACAGCATCACAACCATCAGCAACCTGAAGCCACGCCCGACAGCCAATTAAAATCATTACCTCGGCTGACTGCGCTAATTATTTGCTTCTGTTTAATGACTCTGCTGGTTAAGAG